>CM031239.1:880854530-880999530 GCA_018340775.1 Taxus wallichiana var. yunnanensis | reverse complement strand
TAATATATATCCAGCTAACGTTTTGTTTTTCCTTATATGGACATTAACTACACTCTTGTTTTAGAGTTCCCACTCTTGGGGGCAAATTGGAACTATTTAAATAAGTTAAGTATTCAAGAAATTAAGAAATCAAGAAAAGGAAAAGTATGTTTACACAATGGTATGCCTTTCCTTTAAGCTAGTAAATGTCATTTATTTACTTAAGGGATCTACAAAGTGCAACCTGGTTGGACCCAACTATACTATTAAAATATACAACTTGCACACCCTCACTTTTGAAATATATCAGGTACATTAAGTACCACACTTTGAGATGTTTTTTCCTAAAATGTTGGTATTTAACCCAAAACCCCCAATGGAAGGCTTGTTGGATATCACAAGCACTGAGAGGGGGTGAATTAGTGTTGATCAAATTAGTAACTTCTAAAACTTTTTGAAAATACTAGCAATCAAAACATGACCACAAATTAAGGTGCATGCAAGAACATAAGTATACAAGACACCAAATTTATAGTGGGAAACCTAGAGGGAGAAAACCCACTTGAAATCAAAGCCTTTTATTAAGAACACCCATTCTTAACGTATATTGACTTCCAATTTTTTCGAGCACCCACTCAACCTGAGAAGCACCCACTTCCCAGTCCTTCTAGCACCGTTGGAAGATTGTCAAACACCCACTAGGCTAGTTTAGCAAGTTGTAGCATGCAAAGAGCTCCTACCCCTGTAACCCAAGCACCCACTTAGGAAGATATAATTACACTAATACAATTTGATCATTTAGCACCTTTGTTGCTTTTTCAATTGATTATGATCACCTTGCTATCATCATTCATTCACCAATCCCTGATTCACCTTAATCTCTAGTTTTTCCTCTTTATACACAGTCAACAATTCTCTATCTGTGTTCTTGTGCTTTGCATCATACATTCAATCCATACTCACTCTATGTTCACATTTTATCACAATCATATATCTATATCTTTCCATGTTTCAAATGTCTCACGTCTCTCTAATTTCTCTCACACTTGATCACACATTCCCTGTTGCTATGTACAACCTCCTTGATATACTATTCACTGATTTCATTTTATACTTGTTTCTTCACTGTTCACAATTTGCTTCATTATGGCACATTGTGGTTCTATATCATTTTTCAAAATATGTATTGTTTTGACATTTGCACACAACATATCTTTGTCCTTTTCCTTTTATTATCTTTGCATATCTCACACACACTGCCTCTTCAACTTCAGGCTTTAAAGCAATGACCCCTGAATTTTCATCTTGTTTTATACTATGGATGCATATGTTGTCACTTTACACTCATTATACAAGTCATCTCGGTTTCATCGGTTTCCATTCTCTTTATTTCGAGTCCCTTATCTCGCCTTAAACGAATTTTTTTCACCAACAACTTGTCCTCCACACTTTTCAACTTCTTTTCTCATAAGAACTTCAAATTACATCATGTGCCAATATATTCAACTTCCTATACTTTGTTTAAATCTTCATGCTTCAAACAAATCTCACTTCACAACTTCAAAAATGTGACACTTCACCTTCTCTTTGTTGTCAAACTTCAAGAACTTTTAACCTTCTCAGTTTGAGCTTCCCATTTTCCTCTAACCTTTCAGCTTTCCTTGTATGATCAAGCTATGTTTCATCAAAAGAATAAAACAAAAACAATAGCAAAGGTCCCTTCACCTTCCATTTTAAGCTAGAGGCCAACATTATGTATATAAGACAAATATTGGACTTCTCACACACTTTGTAGACTCTTTAGATTCCATTCTTGTAGGTTTTCATAGTGGAATAGTTAGGAGCAGAAGAAATAAGTTCTTAGGTCTCGCATGTTGGTCTAGAGAGAGACAAAGTAAACCGTGATATTCAATACAGTCATATATAACAATTTAATGCTAGGACCACAAGTTTATTGATCTCTTCCAGTTGTATCACTTCTTCTAACAACTCAAATTGGCTTGGACTAGTGATGATCACTTTTAAACTTGACAAGGAAGCTTGAACGCTCATATATTTGATTAAAATCTCGACCTAATTTCTCTACATGTTTCAAATTCGAGCTTTCAAAATTTTCATAATTCCACGAGAGGTTCTACAAGGCATCAACACACCAATAATCTTCAAACAAGATAATTTGAGCAATATTCATGAGTCAACCTACAACACTATTTACATTGTGTTCTTCTTTGAAAAATAACAAGTATATTCTTGTTGGTCACACACCATACTAGGAAAATGTGATTTATCTTGTGCTTGGATATACATTTATGACCAAGAATAATATTTCAATACCTACTCATAAAGATAAAACTCAAAAATATTTGAAAAACCTTGTCTCACTTTTAGAAAATTGATTGTGCATTGTTCTAGAAATTTCTACTCACGAATTCTTCCTTGACACTTTACCAAATTCAAAATTTATTTTGTAAACATTTTATATGACGCCAACAAAGATATCCTCCAAAATTCAAAAATTTTGAATGGTTCGTTTGATAGATTCGATGAAAAGTTTCTCATAAACCCTAGTTTCGGGGTTTCCTTCACTGTGTATGTCCGAGCTTCTTCAAAAATAATTTCTCTCTCAATAATGAATGGAATTCAAAAATATGAATTACTGTGAGTAGCTAGGAATATGTTATTCCATCTCCAGTAGTTTTTATAGCTTGAAGCTATTCAATATTGCTTTTGAAGACCATTGGTATAGTGCAAAATTGATGAAAAGATTGTACAATTGCACACTTGAGAAAGAAACCTTAATAAAGGACCCTAACCATGTTGAGCAAAAGGAAATTGATCTCCAATAGTCATGAGAGGTTTGAACCATTCCAAATTTTCCTTGGAATGCATCAAACAATGTGCGAGATGAAGAAAATAGTGTACATTTCCTTGTTGAACAATGAGACTTGAGAAGTACCTGAAAAACTCTTCCAACTATCTTGAAGGAAAGAAATATACTTTGACAACCCCTATTTTTACCTTAAAATATATGATTCACTATTGCTATACCAAAAACATTGTCAAATCTTCTCTCATATTTAAGCTCGTTGTATTTCAATACTTGAATGGCCTATGTTGTGTAGTTCTTTAGTGTGGAAGAAAGGTATAAGTAGGCCTATGATATACTATTCAAACACTATTGGGAGGAGCTAAAAGCATGCACCATGGAAATTTTCCATTTTTGATTCATGCTACTAAAATTTGTATAAACATGAAGAGTCTCATTGAAGGACATGATGTACAGGCTCAAGAATACTTGTTCCTTGAGAAAAATAGCCATTAGAAGTACTCGGTTGAGTTTGAGAACTTTGAGCACAAAATCATGACCAAAGAAGCATGTAGATACATCAAACACCTTTAATAAGGATTGCAGAGCCTCAAACTAATGAAGTTTAGACCAAAAGATGATTTTTGCTTTCATTGATTTTTAGGCGGTATGAGAGAAGAAATAATTGCTTCATTAAAATGCTCATATCTTTTCATAAACATGTCCAAATGACTTGAATTTTTTTGCAGACCGGCTCGGGTTTGGAGTTCTCTTCAAAAATTCCTTCTATGATTTATCTAAAGGAGACACTATATTTTTGCATGACTACTAAGAATCCAAGCAACTCAAAATGAGCTTTTCAATAAACCAATTTTGCAAAAATTTACACAACTTGCTCAAATGACCTGAAATTTTGCATGAAGCACAAGTAAACCTTCCTTCATCATCTCCCATAAATTGTTTGAAAGGAATAGGTCTGAAATTTTCTAACCTATCTCATTTGCATGCAAAAAGGTTGGGTTCCCAACGGGTAATTTTGGCTAACTTTTGAATTTTACCTTTAGGACCTAGAATAAGCTTTATTTTTTCTCAAATATGTCATGGAAAACATTACTAGTCTACTTCCATGCTCTCGTGGTCTTGTCATGGCTTGTACCTTTTCATAACTCACATGGCTTAGAAATAGACATGAATGAATCCTTTTGACTCGAGACTCACTATAAGATCTTTTGATCATGCTTATACCATCATACTTGACCTGTATCACATCCGAACCAACCATACCTTCCCTATCCATGCTTCCTTCCACACAATCCAAGCATTTAGAGCACTAGAACCATCTTGAAATCTATTTGTGAGCTCCAAAATCCTCGAAGACATTGCTTTGCCATTAATGCCACTTGACATCAATGAAGACACCCATGACTAGGGTTCAACAAACTCCCCCTTTGTTATTGATGGAAAAAACTTAGAAACCAACAAAATTTGATGGCAAGAGCATTTGCATTTCTGGTTTCTGATTGCAAACTATGTATCTCTCCCCCTTTGACATCATTGACAAAGGGCTCTTGACCACTTGACATGAACTAATGACAGTTAAGGACAAGGAAACATGAGCAATAAAAATTACCTATTCACAAGCTCCCCTTGGAAGGTATTTCTCTTTCATGATCTCCCATGCCTTCCTTGAACTCCCCATGGGCACAAGTACTCTTCCTTTACATACAACTATCATAGCTCGGTATGAGCAACATTTCTTCTTGCAAAAGCAACATGCAAACATTGGTAGAGGATTGATAATAACATGTCAATGCCAAAATCATCATTTCTTTCCTGACTATGGAGAAAATTAGGCTTCCCTATGCTTCTGTTGATCCAATCACACATGTAGCTCTTCATGAGCATCATTTATGAGGCTTAAATGGTCTTAGAGAACTTCTAACATGTCTTTAAGAGCTCAATATTTCATGCCACCTATTCTATACATATGAAGCTCTCCCTTTGTTTCTACAACAAACAACAAGTTCTAACATCTCTAATAACTCTTTCAATTTTTGTACATCTCTAAGAACTATGAAATCATGCACACTCTTCACCTAGACAATACATACTTTGCAACATCTCACTTTCCCTGGTTCAGTTTTGAGAACATTACCACTATGCTCCCTTGTCTCACATTCACCTCATAAAAGCCGTAAAATCTGAAGTTGTGAAATTAAATCCTTCCATTTAGCTTCTATCATAGACCACTGTGTTCTCATCCACATGTTTAGGCCTCAATTTTAGGCATCAACTCTTTCATGAATTATATTGCAAGAATTTAAGCTTTATTCACTATCATAGTTAACCATATACTCTGTAACTTGATCATTGTACCTTGCATTTAGAACTTGGGAATTTGAATGATATCTTGAAAACATATCTTCTAAACAATTTGAAAGCACGTAAAAATGATAGAATCTTCAAGAAAAATTTCAAGAATGAGGGGAACCATCTTCCATACCTGAGTCATCAACATTCTTTGATGAAGAGCAAACAGTCCAACTCTATCATGTAATAACTAAAAATATATCTTTAATTGAAGCATCAACTCCTTTCCATCCTCTATCCCTATGAGATAAGATGATTTGTACAAAATTTTAGCTTCAAAATCCTTCATTTTACCTTTCAAAACTAAGTTTCCATGCAAACTGCTCATTAGGATTGTGTAAACCTAGTCAAGGCAAAGTGAACTAGCCATTTGCTTGAAATTACCTTATTTCATCTTCAAAACTTTACATTCACACCTTATAATAACATATAAAAACATGGATAACTCTTTCTTCAAAATGAGGAGATCATGAATCATCAAGATAAATATCTATTACAATCCATTTTGATTATAAAATGCCCGAAACTCGAGCATTCTTGAAAATAACAATGTCTCGGTCAAATTATTTTAGATCTCACGATAAAGTGGAACTTGATCACCTTTAATCTTCCTTTAAGAGAACAAAGAGGAATATCCATCACACTTCCAACTCACAAGACCCACAAAGATCATCAATAAATATGATAAAAACATGACACATTGGTTGATAAGACAATCACACTTTGGAATGGGTGCAAGAAACCTATAATATAATATACTAGAAAAATTTGAGACTTCATACACATGGATGACATAATGTCACTTATACATATTTCAAGATCACTTGTAGTTTATGAAAAAGTCACAAGATCATCTAATGACTCGATAAGACCATCACAGGTCTCGGTGATTACATTATAGACAGGGATTTAGGTATAAATACTATTGATCAAGATGAATTGGGACCTTAAGACAACTTCAAGGCATAATTAGGACATGTCTAGATGATACAAAACCCTTTATGATATTTCACGAGATGAATCATACATATTATGGACTATTACATATGTCATTACAACTCATGACTGTCTTTTAGAGAAAAAGATTCTCATAGATCATATCCAATTATAAAGACAAATAAGAATGCGGGACACAAAATGAGATGACTTACACATTGCCGAATTACATGCTTTAAAGAGAAAATATTCAAAATATTGACACACACATCATGACAAACTACTTGAGCCTCAACATTACATACCTAAACATAGTCATACATCTTTGTTACTCAAATACAATCCTAAAATTTGTATTTGAAAACCCCGTGATCCGAAAATTGACAAAATTTTTTCCCCTCGATCATGGACCCCTTAGAGGAATTAAATTCTTTTCTGAACTTACCCCATTAAAATCAACTTAAAGCAATGTAATAATTAAAATACACTTCGCACAGTTGATAATGGAGTTTGGCAGAATGCCTACGTCTTCGGGTTCATCAATAGAACCAATATATTATCTACTTCAATGACTATAATAAATAATACAATCTAAGTAAGATAATGTTGAATACAAATGGAACAAGAACCTCCTATATATCATAGATTTGATCTAGTATTCACCTTCATGGTACAATGCCCAATGGCTCTCTAATCGGTCTTCCAGACGCTATTATGATGCCCTATGGCTCCTTGGTCAGTCTTCCAGACATGACGTACTATGAAGTTGTGGCTTAATAAGCCTGAAGAAAAAGAACCTCCTCCATGACCACCAAGTGATAATCCTCGACTTATGTAGTAGATCCAATCTTCCTTTGTAGAATATCCTATGGCACTAAAGTCCAGGATCCGCAATATGCAGTGTGGCTCAAAGGGCCTATTGGGTAGTTTTTGCAATAACTCCCAATTACAATTTTTCCTATTAAAAATAATAGGTCTTATCTTCACTTTGATGATAACAAATAATATCTATCCTTAATGAAGATGATGCCTATATGATATAGGTCTTAATATCTCTCCATAGTGCCTATATTAAAATAGGTCTTCTGTCTCCATAATGTTGCCACGATCACCATCGAACTTCACCACTCATCCTTCTCGGCTTGGGCTTGAAGTATGTATTCTTGGAGAGAATTCGAGCTTCAAAATAATATTCTCCTATTAAATATAATAGGACTTAAAATAATAATAATGTCTATGATGATAGGACTTACATAATTACATGCCTTTAATATTAGGCCATAGCTCTGAAGTATACCTATTTTAACATATAAGTATTTTAAAATAATAATGGCCTAAATAAATATAGGACCCATTACATTCATGATATTCTCCCTTAACCTCCACAGGCTTAGCTTGGGAGAGACTAAGCTCCACAAATGAGCTTGTGTGGTTTGAAGGAGTGGAGCGGCCTTTTATAGGCTAAAATCACTGCATATCTTGTATATAGGGCTTATCACCCTTATCTTATCACAACCACCTATATAGGTGGGCTGGTGAGGCCATTCCATTTGAAATGGAGAGGTCAGGGGATCAAATCCTGCCTCCCACATAATCGGCGATGGTTTTGGTTGACCCGACTGGTCTACGTGGGCTCCGCCATGCCGCTCTCACCAAGTCCTCCGCCACGTTACCATCTGCGCCAAGCCTTATACACTATATGTGGATTATCCCATATGCACGACACATTCAATGCGAAAGGACTTTTTTATATCCCATGGTGGATAAGGATAATGTGGCTTAGGCCACATCCTCAAGTGTTTTGTCGGTCGTTAAGAGTAGCTCAACCCTCCTAGATGAGCTCACCGAGTTGTATAAGCAAATTTCCCTTGTATTGCTCGAACTCGCTAACGGACTTAGTGGTAGCTCGATACACAACTTTCTCTAGCTCGCCATATAACTTGATGAGCTACTCGCTTTGAGTTGACTTGGGGTAAAGTGGTGGTAGGCCACATGGTGCCTTAAGGACCCACGACGTGGCAAACATTTTTGTTGATCCTGCATTTAAGATGAAGATGATGTCGAATGACGAAGACCGAGGTATAAACCCGAACAAACGATCTTGTTTTTGCCACGTTGTGACTTGTCAGTTGACCCGGTCTCACCTAGGGTTGACTTTAACTTTGACTAGCCACCGTTTGCACTTTGCCATTCAAATAATCAATGGAAAGCTCTCGAAGTCAACTTCCGCACTGTGTCGATCCTAGGAAGTTTAGGGAACATCTATCCTCCGTATTGACTTCTAGATCATACCTCCCCAATGGGAAAGGATTTTTGTCCCAAAAATCTTGTAAAATCCATATCATGTTGCTAAGAAGAGACCTACGCATTATATTGCCAACCCCACAATCAAACAACTGATGGTTCAAACTCTAGAACCTATGGCACTTGGGCTCACCGCGTCCTCTGCGCCCGCATGATATCTGAAGAAGACCTCCATGCCTCCATTGTATGGTGCTAATTTTCCCAATGAAACCTCAACACTCCCATTGTGTGGTGCTAAGCTTCCAGATATCTAACAACAAGGATCCCCTTTTACTCTATAACACAAATCCTAGCTTTGAGTTGATTCCATAGAATCCAAACTGGTCCAAAGGAACTCCATGCTACGCAGAGCTAAGAGTGATCCGATGTCGGTGATGGACAATGACTTTTCAGGTACCATCCTACTACAGGGCCATAAGAGACTCTACACATAATGAAGATGTGACCTGATGTCACGTCCCTTTCTAGACCTCAATGCTCTCATTGCATGGTGCTAAGTCCTCTTTCAAGACCTCAACACTTCCACTGCGTGGTGTTAAGTCCTGATGATCAGCTACCATTTAGATGTACGATCGTAATGCCTTGACACCGAATGATGTTCCGAGCTAATCTCTTGCAAGCTCCTCTTATTGACACAAATTATCAGGTACCAATCTGTTGCATGGCCATAATGGGCCTCTTCATAGAATGAAGTTCCGACCTAATGTCAAATGCCAACGGTGTTCAACTACCATTCTATTGCATAGTCACAATGCCTCTACATAGAATGAAGTTTCGAGCTGACACCATTGCTCAACTAGTATACACAAATAACTGAAAATTCTCCAAGCTTATAGGTATGAGTATCTAATTGTAATAGTCACTCAAAAGTTGATTAGGAGATATGTGCCCTTAAAAGGGTCTTTTTACAACTTCTAAATACAAGTGTAAGGAAAACATTTCCTAATACATCATGCAAATTTAGTTGTAATAATGCTCCATTTTTGGAGTCTTTGTACAATAAGCTTAAATACCAAAAATAAGGAAAATAATTTTGCATGATAAACTTGTCGCGAAGATTTATCTTGTTTAGTGGCTTATGTAATTTTTCTTCCCTAGTGTGTTGCAACGTGGATTGACTTCATTTGTCTCCTCGTTGCTGAATAACTCATCAAGGACAAAATATACTATATCTCATGGTGTTAGAAAAATAACCAAAATAATTTCCCAAAATTGGGTCTTTTACTAATGTGCCCTTAATTGATTAGATGTATACAAACACTACCCATAAGGGGGTCTTATTAATACATTATACCTAGCACATGAGTTATAATTGAAAAAATCCAAATATAAATGTGAGAAAATTACTGAGGATGATAAACATGTCCCTCAGTCTAACTGTAATAGTCACTCAAAAGTTGATTAGGAGATATGTGCCCTTAGAATTGTGTTTTTACAATGTCTAAATACAAGTGAAAGGAAAACATTTCCTAATACATCATGCAAATTTAGTTGTAATAATGCTCCATTTTTGGAGTCTTTGTACAATAAGCTTAAATACCAAAAATAAGGAAAATAATTTTGCATGATAAACCTGTCGCGAAGATTTCTCCTATTTGGTGGCTTATGTAATTTTTCTTCCCAGGTGTGTCAGTAACGTGGATTGACTTCATTTGTCTCCTCGTTCTAAATAACTCAACAAGGACAAAATATACTACATCTCATGGTGTTAGAAAAATCACCAAAATAATTTCCCAAAATTGGGTCTTTTACTAATGTGCCCTTAATTGATTAGATGTATACAAACACTACCCATAAGGGGGTCTTATTAATACATTCTACCTAGCACATGAGTTATAATGGAATAAATCCAAATATAAATGTGAGAAAATTACTGAGGATGATAAACATGTCCCTCGTCTATCCCACCAATCTAGACTCCACAAGTACAAGCCGATGCCATCACTATCCACTCAACTTGCATTGATCAACCTGATCAGAGAATAGCAAGTTTGCAAGTGCGATCACCGCTCTGATACCAACTTGATCTAAAAATTGATCGAAAATTTTCCCTTGATCACGGACCCCTTTTAGGCATTAAATTCTTTTCCGAACTTACCCCGTTAAAATCAACTTATTTTAATGCAATAATTAAAGTACACTGCACACATGTTGATAACAGAGTTCAGCAGAATTCCTACGTCTCCGGGTTCATCAATAGAACCAATATATTATCTACTTCAATGAATGTAACAAATAATACAATTTAAGTAAGATATTGCTAAATACAAATGGAACAAGAACCTCCTATATATCGCAGATTCGATCCAGTATTCACCTTCATGGTACAATGCCTAATGGCTCTCCGATCGGTCTTCCAGATGCTATTATGATGCCCTATGGCTCCCCGGCTGGTCTTTTAGACATGACGTACTCTGAAGTTATGGCTTAATAATCATGAAGAACAAGAACCTCCTCCACGAACACCAAGTGATAATCCTCGGCTTATGTAGTAGATCCACAATATGAAGTGTGGCTCAAAGATCCTATTGGGTAGTTTTTGCAATAACTCCCAATCACATTTTTTCGCCTATTAAAAATAATACATCTTATCTTCACTTTGATGATAAAAAATAATATCTATTCATAATGAAGATGATGCATATATGATATAGGTCTTAATATCTCTCCATAGTGCCTAAATTAAAATAGGTCTTCCATCTCCATAATGTTTCCACGATCATCGTTGAACTTCACCACTCGTCCTTCTCACTCGGGCTCGGAGTATGTCTTCTCGGAGAGAATTCAAAGCTTCAAAATAATATTTTTCTATTAAATATAATAGGAATTAAAATAATAATAATGCATATAATGATAGGACTTACATAATTACATGCCTTTAATATTAGGCCATAGCTTCAAGTATACCTATATTAAAATATAGGTATTTTAAAATAATAATGGCCTATATAAAATAAATATAGGACCCATTACATTCATAATATTCTCCCTTAGCCTCCACGGGCTTAGCTTGGGAGAGACTAAGCTCCACAAATGAGCTTGTGTGGTTTGAAGGAGTGGAGCATCCTTTTATAGGCTAAAACCACCCGTAGATCTTGTATATAGGGCTTATCGCCCTTATCTTATCACAACCGCCTATATAGGTGGGCTGGTGAGGCCATTCCATTTGAAATGGATAGGTTGGGGGATCAAAACCTGCCTCCCACATAACCAGTGACCATTTTGGTTGACCCGATCCACCACGGTAGCTCGTCGCTACTCAATCCAAGTCCTCTACTACATTACCCTCTTCCAAGCCTTATACACTATATGTGGATTATCCCATATGCACGGTGCATTCAATGTGGAAGGAGGTTTTTTATATCCTGTGGTGGACAAGGATAATGTGGCTTAGGCCACATTGTCAAGAATTTTGCAGGCCGTTAAGAGTAGCTCGACCCTCCTAGATGAGCTCACCGAGTTGTAGAAGCAAATAACCCTTACATTGCTTGAACTCACCAATGGAATCGGTGGTGGATCGATACACAACTTTCTCTAGCTTGTCATATAGCTCGATGAGCTACTCACCTGAGTTGACTTGGGGCAAAGTGGTGGTAGGCCACATGGTGGCTTGAGGACCCACCACGTGGCAAATATTTTTTTCAATTGTGTACGAAGATGAAGACGACATTGAATGACGAAGACTAGTGGTATAAACCCAAATAAATGATCTTGTTTTTTCCACGTTGTGACTTTTCAGTCGACCTGATCTCACCTAGGGTTGACTTCAACTTTGAATATGCAACGTTTGCACATACAGACTCTATTTTCGATGTTCAAATAGTCAATGGAAAGTTCTCAAATTCAACTTCCACACTATGTTGATCCTGGGAAGTTTAGGGAACATCTATCCTCTGTATTGACTTCTGATCAGCTCGTGGCCTTTCGTGCTTGAGTGGTCCTTCTAGTTATGTTTATATTTTGAGCTTGATTAAACATTACTTTTGTCTTCTTGAAATCTTATGATAATCTTGACATCTGATATATTTACAAGAGGTCTCTCATCAACACTTGATGATGGCATCTTCACTCCATCCAAATCTGTTGCTTCATCCAAAAGAGTATGTCTCCTAGAAGCATAGAGAAGACACTCTTTTCTTGATGAACTTTCTCATAACAATAAGAAGTCATCAAAACCATATGATGACTCCATCTTCCCTTTCCTTGTCTTCACACTCTTATTGACCTTCTTAGTTGCATCTCTAGGAGTGATAACCTCATTACCTAAGCTCTCATCATCTATTTGTGTGCCTGATAAACATAAATGTTGCACTTCATACACCTTTTCTACCACATCTTGAGGAAGACATTCATCATCCATGGCACTGGATTTATTTTCATGTTTCTTGCCTGTGTCAACATCTCGTTGATATCTCATGTGAGTTAGTTTTTCTAGACATTGTGTTAGCTTGTTGTGTTTTTCCAATATCTACCCATGTTACCTTCTTTCCAATCTTTGTTATTTCAACTTCTAACTATGCTTTCTTGGTTGATTATGTATGAGTGTGTTTGATTTCATCTTTTCTCCTATAGATGAGCTTCCTCTTAAGACAATGTCTTGCAAAGTGTCCAACTTTGTTACACTTGAAGCAAACTAATTGACTCATGTCTCTAGGTGTACTTTTTTCCATTCTTACTTCATAGGTTCCTCCAGACAACATTTTTTATGTGACCCTTCTCATGACAATTAAAACATACTCTATTCTTTTCATAATCACTCCTACAATCTCTCCATAGATGCTCCTTATCCATCTTTCTCAAATAGTCTCTAGCTCAATGTCCAAAAACATAGCATGAAAAATAATATCCATTAAATTTTCTCTCATACTTGGATGTATTTAGTTTTTTGAACCTTCATGTTTTGATATTTTTGGTTTGCTTCTTATTTGTTTGAGTTAAGGACTAACCTTTTCTTCTTCCTTGTTCTTTGAATGGCTTGATTCAGGATTCAAATCTCTTTTCTTTTCTTGTGTCACTTCTTCTATGATAATATTCAAATATACCCTTAATTTCTCACACTCTTCAATATTTTCTTGGATGGATGCTTGACATGACTTATGTTCTATTTCACCAGAATGTCTTTGTAGATCATTAAACTGATTTGTAACTTGTGTCAGTTCAGTCTTCGGGTCTTTACTTCCTCTTCAAGTTTCAGGAAGTCATTTTATTTTTGTTTCAAGGCTCTTGAAACATTGTCTACAAATGAAGCCACTTCATTTAATTCTTCACCATGGTGAGCTTCCATGTGCTTAATCTCATTCTTTAGACCTTCTATCAAAGATTGAGCAATCTCATACTTTCTCTTCAAGATTGATTCAGCTAAAGAACTCATGCTTGTGTCTTCAGGATCACCTCCAAGTTGTTAGGCTTAACTCCGGAGGACTAGGCTCTGATACCAATTATTGGATATCACAAGCACTGAGAGGGGGTGAAACAATGTTGATTAGATTAGCAACTTCTAAAACTTCTTGAAAAGACTAGCAATCAAACCATGAACACAAATTAAGGTGCATGCAAGAACATAAGTATACAAGACACCAAATTTATAGTGGGAAACCCAGAGGGAGAAAACCCACTTGAAATAAAATCCTTTTATTAAGAACACCCATTCTTAACATACAATGATTTCCAATTTTTTTGAGCACCCACTCAACCTGAGAAGCACCAACTAGGCTAGTTTAGCAAGTCTGCAACATATAAAGAGCTCCTACCCATGTAACCCAAGCACCCACTTAGGAAGATACAATTACACTTATACAATTTGATCATCTAGCACTTGTTTCTTGTTCAACTAATTATGATCACCTTGTTATCACCATTCATTCACTAATCCCTAATTCACCTAGTTATCTGGTTTTTCCTCTTTATACATAATCAACAATTATCTATCTTTGTTTTTGTGCTTTGCATCATACATTCAGTCCATACTTACTCTCTATTCACATTTTATCACATTCATACATCTATATCTTTCCCTATTTCAAATATCTTAGGTCTCTCTAATTTCTCTCACACTTGATCACACATTTCCTTTCGCTGCTATGTACAACCTTGTTGATATAATATTCACTGATTTCATTTTATACTTGTTTCTTCACTATTCACATCTGGTTCATTATGGCACATTGTGGTTCTATATCATTTTTCACAATATGTATTATTTTGACATTTTCACACCACACATATCTGTCCTTTTCCTTCTATTATCTTTGCATATCTCACACACACTGCTAACTGCCTCTTCAACTTCAAGCTTTAAAGCAATGAACCCTAACTTTTCATCTTGTTCTATACTATGGATGCATATGTTTTCAATGTACACTCATTATCCAAGTCATCTCGGTTTCATTAGTTTCCACTCTCTTTATTTCGAGTCCCTTATCTTGCCTTATAGGAAGTTTTTTTACCAACAACATGTCCTCCACACTTTTCAACTTCTTTTCTCATAAGAAATTTGAATTACACCATGTGCCAATCTATTCAACTTCCTATACTTTGTTTAACTCTTCATGCTTCAAATAAATCTCACTTCAAAACTTAAAAAATGTGACACTTCACCTTCTCTTTCTTTGTCAAAACTTCAAGAACTGTTCACCTCCTCACTTAGAGCTTCCCACTTGCCTCTATCCTTTCAGCTTTCATTGTATGATCAAGCTATGTTTCATCAAAATAATAAAAAAACAATGCCCATCTCTTAACAATCCATTTCGGGCTAGAGGCCAACCTTATGCATATAAGACAAATATTGGACTTATCACACACTTGCGACTCTTTAGATTCCATTCTTGTAGGTTTCCCTAGAGGAATAGTTAAGAGCAGAGGAAATAAGTTCTTAGGTCTCGCATGCTGGTCTAGAGAGAGACAACGTAAACTGTGATATTCAATATACTCATATATAACAATTTAATGTTAGGATCACAAGTTTATTGATCTCTTCTAGTTGTATCACTTCTTATAACAACTCAAATTGGCTTGGACTAGTGATGATCACTTTCAAACTTGACAAGGAAGCTTGAACACTCATATATTTAATTAAAATCTCGACATAATTTCTCTACATGTTTCAAATTCAAGCGATCAATGTTTTTATAATTCCATAGAGGTTCTACAAGGCATCAACACACCAATAACCTTAAAACAAGATGATTTCAGCAACATTCATGAATTAACTGCAACACTATTTAGGACCGTGTTCTTCTTTTGGAAGATAACAATATATTATTGTTGGTCACACATCATACTAGGAAATTTTGATTTCTCTTGTGCTTGGATAGACGTTTATGACCAAGAAGAATATTTCAATATCTCCTCACGAAGAGAAAACTCAAAAACATTTCAAAAAAATGTCTCACTACTAGAAAACCGACTATGCATTGTTCTAAAATTTTTTTGCTCACGGATTCTTCCTTGACACTTTACCAACTTCAAAAATTTCTTTTACAAATAGTTTTTATGACACCCATAGAGATATCCTCCAAATTTCAAATTTTTTTGAATGTTCGTTTGATAGATTCGATAAAAAGTTTCTCATAAACCCTAGTTTGTCCGAGGTTATTCAAAAACAATTTCTCTCTCAATAATAAATGGAATTCGAAAATTTGAATTATCATGAGTAGCTAGGAATATATTCTTTCATCTCTAGTATTTTTATGGCTTGAAGCTATTCAATATTGCTTTTGAAGACCATTGTTATAGTGCAAAATTGATGAAAAGACGTATAGTTGCACACTAGAGCAAGAAGCCTTAATAAAGGACCCTAACCATGTTGAGAAAAGGGAAAATTGATCTCCAATAGTCATGAGAGGTTTGAACCATTCCAAATTTTCCTTGGAACCCATTGAAATAGTGAGCGGATGAAAAAAATAGTGTACATTCCTTGTTGAACAATGAGACTTGAGAAGTACCACAAAAAAGCTTCCAACCGTCTTGAAGGAAAGAAATAGACTTCTAGAATGCTTGTTTTGGGCTTCAAATATATGATCAACTGTTCTATATACAAAAACATGTTCTTTTGCTCTCATATTTAAATGTTGCATTTCAATAATGAATGGCCTCTGTTGTGAAGTTATTACGGTGGAAGGAAGGTATACATAGGCCTATGATATAATATTCAAACACTATTGGAAGGAGCTAAAAGCATACACATGAAATTTTCCATTTTCATTCATGTTACTGACCTTTGTATAAACATGAAGAGTCTCGTTGAAGGACAGTTTGAACAGGCTCAAGAATACTTGTTCCTTGAAAAAAATAGCCATTAGAAGCAATTAGTTGAGATTGAGAACTTTGAGCATAAAATCATGACCAA
This sequence comes from Taxus wallichiana var. yunnanensis, assembly GCA_018340775.1. Classification (NCBI taxonomy): domain Eukaryota; kingdom Viridiplantae; phylum Streptophyta; class Pinopsida; order Cupressales; family Taxaceae; genus Taxus; species Taxus wallichiana. Next base: position 880,982,788 of record CM031239.1, on the reverse strand, counting down.
CGAATCATTTAGATACATCAAACACCTTTAACAAAGATTGTAGAGCCTCAGACTAATGAAGTTTAGATTGAAAGATGATTTTTTTCTTTCATTGATTTTAAGGCCAATTTGAGAGAAGAAATAATTGCTTCACTAAAATGCTCATATCTTTTCAAAAACATGTCTAAATGACTTGAAATTTTTTCCTTTGGATCAGGCTTGGACTCCTCTTCAAAAATTTCTTCTATGATTTATTTAAAGGAGAAACTATATTTTTTCATGACTGCTAAGAATCCAAGCACTTCAAAATGGTCTTTTCAATAAACCAGTTTTGTAAAAACTTACACAACTTGCTCAAATGACCTCATAATGACTTGAAATTTTACATGAATCACAAGGAAACCTTCCTTCATCATCTCCCATATTTTTTTGGAAGGAATGGATCTGAAAATTTCTAACCCATCTCATTTGCACGCAGAACAGGTTGGGTTCTGCCTGACAAGTAGTTTTGGCTAACTTTTGAATTTTACCTTCAGTAACCTAGAATTATTTTTATTTTTACTCAAATATTCCTTGGAAAACATTAATAGGATGCTTCCATGCTCTCATGGTCTTGTCATGGCCTATACTAGCCTTTCATACCTCATCAGGCTCATGAAATAGACCTGAATAAATTAGTTTGACCTGAGACTTCCACCAATGTACCGATACTCACCACAAGAGCTTGTTATCATGCTTATATCATCATAATTGACCTCTATCACATCTAAACTAGCCATACCTGCCTGTCAATGCTTCCTACCACACAATCCAAGCCTATAGAGCACTAGAACCATCTTGAACTCTCTTTGTGAGCTCCAAACATCCTCAAAAGATATTAATTTTCCATCAATACCACTTGACATCAATGACAACACCAATGACTAGGGTTCAACAAGGCCAATAAACTAGGGAATTGAAATAATCGAGTTACATTTTTTATATGCTCTCTCGTCATAGATAATGATATTGAACTTTTACAAAGTTTTTTCTATGACTTGACTCTATTATTCCAGGTTATGGATTAGGAAAATTGAAGTACTTTGTTAGTCCCGTGTCTCATAAAATTGTGAATAAGGATACAATTAGAAAATATTATTTGAACCACCCCCATATTCGATGAACTTGGAAATTACTACAGGAGGGTACTTAGAATCCCGAAGGGTAAAAGTTTTGTTTACAAGATCAAACAAATGGATTAGAAAATAAAAGTGCTAGCACTACAACTTATCCATAAATAGTTAAAACTTCCTTAAAAGCTAAACTTAACAATAAGGTACCTCGTATTTTACCCTCTCGCTTCTAGTTTGCTCGCAATACCTCTAATAACTTGTCTGTAGGAGTGCCTTGACTAATGCCACGTCCAATAGAAGCAAGGCATATGGATAATGCAGCAACAATAACATAAGCAACATAAATCAAGGGATTCATAGTAATCTCCTCTTGCTAAGGTTTATAAATGGTGGATAATACGATAGATCTATTGATTTGATTATTCGCATTCAACTAGAGAATAATTTCAATAAAAATATTAACAAATAGGAAAATACCCTTATTTCTTCTATTCTTTTAATGAAACAGAAGCATATTTTTACTCTTTTTTTTATTTAGGGAATGAAATATCTTGCGTAATAACTTATTTTTATAGAAAAATTCTATAGACATATTAATATATTTAGATCATATATACATATACATAATATCATATACTAGAAACTATACACATACGATACATGTATCCCTTCGAGTCAATTTATTGTTCCTTATCGTAGTACATATCAACAAGCTCTCATTAGTGAACTTGTTCCATTTTATTTATAGATATGAATCTACAAATATTATTTATTCTATCTAGCAATTTTCTAGTAATCTACTAGTAGTTTACGATCATAAATATTTATACTAATACCTTATAGATTAAATCCTTGATTATATAATCATAAAAATGGAGAGAAAATTATACATCCCATATTATAGAAAATAATTTCTAACTTCAAAGGTTAGAAAATATTAAGTCCAATCTAATTACAATTAATGATGATCCTCCATGGATTCACCTATATAAGTTGCGGCCAAAGTTGCAAAGATCAAAGCTTGAATACCACTTATAAATAATCCTTGAAAAATTATAGGTGTAGGAACCATTAAAGGTACGAAAGAAATAAGAACGAAAACTACTAATTTGTCACTAATATATTCTGAAAATTTGAAAACTAAGTTATAGAGGTTTTGTAAAATCCTTCAATATATTAATTGGTAAAAGTAATTGGGTTGTTTGAATATATCTCCCAAAATAACCTAAACCTTTATTTGTAAGACCTACATAAAAATAGGCTACTGATGTGGGCAAAGCTAGAGCCACCGTAGTATTAATATCATTTTATAGGTGTTGCTACCTCCCCATGAGGGGAAATTGTAGATTCCCAAATTTGGTAATTTGGCACTTGATATTGGTAATTTGTCTTATATCTATTGCTCATGACTTGTGTGAGAAAACAAATAGATTAAAAACATTATCATCCTCCCTCCTAATGCTTGCAAAACACTTCCCATTTCTTATTATATTGTTTAGAAACCTACAAGACGGTTGTTATTTGTCATAGAGATCTCACACTTCCTAAAATGATTTTCCAAATTTCTACTTACAATATTCTATCCCCTGGAGAATACTATACATGACCAAACCATTCTACAATATTGTTCCCTATTATATGGTTATTTCCTCTTTAAACAAATAAGTCATTTTATCAAGTATAATTACTTCTTGAGTCAACCTCTACACCCTATGCCACCTCAATGTAAAATTATATCCCATGGAATAGAATAAAAACAAGAAAACATACCTTAATTACTCATTTGGAACTCACTTGAAATATCCACTTAGTACTTGGCACAAAAGCACTCTACAAGCTCAAATATTCCCAAAACACCAACCAAGCTTCCCTATTCTTCTTGAAATCTATATCTTAATCTAGGTGAAACCCTAATAAAAATTTTAAGTGCTCTAATTCAATTCAAGTCAAGTCTATCCCTCTACAAGTCAAGAGCATCTAAAGCCAATGCAAGCTATCAACATAGTGTTCAAGAACAATAGTTATAGTTACATCAACACAATTAACGACCCTTTGCCCAAGCATGACACACAAAATCCCGATTCTTCTACTAATCATACATATTAAGTTGTGCCTTCTCATTCATCAGGGCCCCTTGAATTCCTTGTTGCTTCTTTTGATGCATCACCACTAGTCATTACATTCTCAAACAACGATTATCATGCTACATTCACTTCTGACTCCTTACACATCAATGCTTTTATTAGTTCATATATTGTCAATAATACTCTTATTTATCCAAAAATCCTATGAACATGTGCTCTATTGCACTCCTCCTAACTATCAAATGTCCTTTGTCTAATATCACATTCCCAGTTCCCAATTCTTTTGGCTACATCAGTCTTCCCATTACTTTTGGCCCTCCTACTATGCTTGTTCATTCACTATGACATCTTCAATCAAATGTTGTGACATGCTCTTAGGTTTCTCTTGGCTTCACATAGCCCAAGCCATCCCTTCCACGAATTATTTATCCTCAAGTTAATTCACAATAAGAAATTTGTCACTCTCAAAGGTGTTCCACCATGTACACCATTGCCACTACCTCCTCTTGATGACATCTATACACCAGTCTTAACATCTAGGCCTCTTATTCCTATCAAGTCTAAATCACACTCTACACCTAGTTCTCTTATTCATACATGACCTACTTCACGACCTTGGTGTCCTCATCGGTACAATAGTCTACCTCGTTGGCCTAAGACCCCTACTTAGAAACCCCTTCACATAGGTGTTCACCACCACCTTCACCACATAGGTCTCCTTCACATGCACATAGTTACCCTCCTACTCCACCAATCTTATAGCATCATCACATGCCTTTGTCTCCTCGGACATCAGGTGGAGGGCCCTTTCCCTTCACTATCATTGGATAGCCTACTCTTCCTCACACACTTGGGGGCATCACGCTTTCTTCCCTCCTTCCAACCACCATCACTTCTTTCTAATACCTATTACTACACTATGCACTCCATGCATCATGCCTAATATTTCTAAGAACTTTTAAAACCTTTGGTACACACATTGTATCATCATTACCCTATGATGCACTCTAGTTTCACAGTTCATACTCAACTACTTGAGGGTCTAATTCTGAAATGAACCTCACATCATTCACACTTCACACTCTTTGCTTCACGATACATCTTTTTAGCATCTATCTTCAAACCACACATTACCTGATGAAACACTCTTGTTTTATGGTTCATTCTTATTCGTTGGGGTTCCTCTAAATGAACCTCATCTCTTACACATCCGCTAGGGGGCACGCTACTCCTATCATCTTCAGATTTTACATACCATACCATTACACCCATATATAACATTTGCATATCTTGGTTGCATTTACTATTGCTTTCTTTTCTACTTACATTTTGCATTTTGTTTATTATGTTAGTTAGACACTCACTATGTCATTATCTTTATCATATACACATGCGCGTTCACTTTGTCTCTAATTGTGAATGCAAATCTCTTACAAGTTCTTACACACCGAATGATGCTTGAAATGTACCTTTTACCATTCCCACCGAGGCTCCCGGGAATCTACTTTTATTACTCTAAGACATTACAGATGCTATTTTTTCATCATTTACTAAATCTACTTTCTAGTACATTAATTTCCATTTATACATACATGGCTTGACATACTACTTATCTTTATAACATGTTAACAGGTGCTTCATGTGTAGAATTTTCTTTGCAGGACTACATGCCACCATGGAAATGGTTCATTTCAAGAAGCCTCTAGTAAATTGGAGGTGCAAAATCCCCGCTTAATGTACCAAAACCCCTTTTGTGGAAATGTGAATTTTCCGGGTTTCGAACAAAATTTTCACCTAACAGTTTCTTTAGGGAGAGGCATGTTTTTGGTATCGAGTTTTGTTTTATTGACACGGAAAGAAGGTTTCATTGATGTATGTTTAACGCATGTAAATTAAACTATTTGTCGCATGAAAATAAGGGTTGTTGACACACGACAAAAAATATGTTGACGTGTAATAATACTTATTGTTGACACCTGTCAATAAAAGCGATGTCGCATGATAACAAGAGTTGTTGATGCCCGAAAACATAATTTGTTGTTGTCGTCAATAGCCTTGTTGATGCGACACCAAATTATGTTGTCGGGCATTAACAATCATTGTTGTTATCATGTGGCATCAACTTTTGTTGACAGTGTCAATAACAAGTACCTTCACAGATAACAAGGATTGCTTATGCACAAAAAGAAGCCTTGTTGTCACACGAAAACAAGACTTGTTATTGTGCATCAAAGCAATCCTTGTTGTCAGCGACACTGGTGCCCTAGTGTCATGCATCCCAACACCGAAACCCTAATATTTACCCTATAAATACCCCTTCGGCCCTCATTTTCACGTTCACACTTCCCGGATCACAATTTTTTCTTCGTTCTCCCAGTGCTACAGGTCTCGTAACTCCCACTCCCTGTATTTCAACACAATACAACCTCCAAGTTTTAAATCTCTACCTCACGTCGTCATGGCTTCTCAAGCTCAAGATCAAATAGAAGCTCAAACTAAACAGAAAACCCCTAGTCCTACCCAAGATTCAATACAGGAGCTTGATGTGCTGCACATTAATGTTGTTTTTACAAATGAATGAAAATTACAAGGATTGGGTACAAGCATGTGAATTCGTAGGACTAGTTAACATGTCGTAGTTTGAGATAGATCATGACATTCTTAACTACCTCCTCTCCTGTTCAAAGTATAAAAGACGGACAATTCACCGTTACTTTTCGGATGACCTCGTACATTCAAGTTCAGTGTTGGTCCAATTGATATCCATCGATTGACAGGCCTTCCTTTTAAATATTCCCCCATTGTAACAACCAAAACAACCATGACTAAAGATGATAGGATTTACCTTGAATCTTGTTTCAATTTATGTTAGGAAATATGTGCTAGTGTTCCATATTCATGTATTGGTAAATAATAATTACGTGAGTAATTATTATCATATGATTGTGAGTTAGTAAATATTTTTATATAGTTGTTATATTAAAACAACTTATAACAAATATGGTTGAGTGAGTTTCAACAACTCACATAGAATTGGTTTGTGGGAAAACCGGTTTCCTATTTTATAGGGAATCATCTCCCTATATAATTGTATTGTGATAGAAATATATAGAATATTATTAGTGTTTAATATGTGTAACTCTGTCCATATTCTAATATTTGGTATCAGAGTGAATATTAAGCGATCCTGTGTCAATTCCATGGAGAAGTAATCCAAAGCTGAGAGCCTAGGAGAAATTTCATTATTCATTTGAACAATGATGCTTCGCTGATTTCGAGGGGAAATTTCAGCTATTTGATTGCTCATATTGATGATTGTCAAGATTTATAGTAAGAGGACATTAGTTTTATTGTATGTTTTCTATGTATTTAGAACTAGCGTGTTAAGATTGGAGCAAGTAGAAGGCAAAAAATTAGTGATAGTAAATATTTTTATTACTGATTAGTGATAGTAAATATTTTTATTACTGATTAGGCATTTTATATACTATTACAAAGCTAGGGACAATTTGTATTTTTATCCCTATGTCTCTATAGAAATTTGGGGACACATGGTCAATAGTCATTTTTAGCCTTATGCGAGTTGATATAGAGTAGATTCTGGTATATTTTGATGTTTAAATTTATTTTATGTTGGATTTTATGGCTTGTTGGTGAGAACATATTTAATGAGCAATTTCTCTGGTTTTGATTCAAGATTAATCAGTATATAACATAAAATTAAAAAAAAATAGTTGTAGTAATTGTACTTATTACTAATTTTGTATTTTCAGTACTATTACAAAGCTAGGGCAGAGTGGGGCAGAGTCTGAACTTTTTTATACTAATGTCCTTTCAAGATTTTGTCAATATATAACATAAAATTAAACAAAATTAGTTGTAGTAATTGTACTTAAAACTAATTTTGTATTTTTAGTACTATTACAGTAGGCGAGATTGTGCTTTTTTATCCTAATGTCCTACAGAACTAGGGCAGAGACTGTACTTTTTTATCCTAATTGTGGGTCAATTCAGAGTAGATAGTTTTTGATATTTCGTTCATGATTTACTAAATATTTTAATGTGGCCGTAGAAGTAGATGCACAAGGCTAGTTAGTAGTAGTCTTCTTTAGCACTTGTGTGATTATTTGATTTACTGTTCATAATCACTGACTATGTACTGTTAAAGATATGTGCTAGGTTTGCAATTTTGACCTCTATTATCTCCTTAATTTGCCGTTTTACTTGTATAATTTTATGTCTGTTTCTAAATAGTTTTTTGTATGGTTAATGTGCTATGGGGGGTTAGGTTTTAGTCTCGGATTAGTATATTTTGGTCGTACATTAATTGAGTTATTCCCATTTATTCCCTACTTTAGATAAAATTAGCACCGCCAAAATTGTAATTCCATGTGCTTGAAAATTCAAATGGGTCTCAACAGCTATTGGCGGATCGAGGGGTGGAATTTCAAATTATTTGTGCCTGTCAAATCAAAAATTGCTAACGGCTTAGCTCTTTCCGGTATCTATAATCTGTTCATATATATATATATATATATATATATATATATATATATAGGAATTATTTTTATATGAACCACTTCATAAAACTTACGGTTTTCAAAATTTACTGACCTTTCATTGTGTATGATTTTTAAAAACCTTTGGAAGATTCAAAATTTGAAGGCAACTAATATTTTAACGAAACTATAGTTTTTTTCGGTACATAATTACCTAAAACAAGTAAGCCTCTATGCTTTTTCACTTCATTATTTTTCCTTCATGAATTTAGGCTCTTGAAGATTTGGAGTTTCGATATCGGTACATAAATCAGATATGTGAATTTAAATAAAAAGTTCACCATTTGTCATATTTTCTTGAAGTTTCAAACAAAACATTACAAGAAATTATTGCTACAACTTTACCTAATCACTCTTGTTCGAGTCAAATCCATTGCTTGAAGCCCCTAGTGTGACAAACACTTTATTAACCAATGGTTTGCTCCCTTACAACACACACATTCACCAATCTAACCGCATGTGGTCTTTTGCATAAGGTTTTTTTCGATGTGGAAGTGGAAAAAACAACGACAGACCACATAATATATATATATATATATATATGATCAACAAATGTAGGCTTAAACACCTTCACATAGTCATTACATAAAAACTCCACGAGCCTTGATTCGAGGAAGCTTAAACACCAATTTCTTCATCGAAACCTATACATATTTTCATGTTTTTGCTCCATTTGTATATATATTCCTCATTCAGGTCCTCTTTCGTAATCCTTCATTGAAGACTATACCAAAAGCATAAGATTCTTTAAATTTGTTTAGAAACAAATGGAAAGAGTAAGACTATATTCCCTTACAAATCACATTGTCTATTCATAGATTTAGGCTTGCACGAGTGAGATCATTGACCTGGTTCTCCTTGAATTATGTCCAAACTACTTCTCTATTTCAAATCAATGAATTCAAATACCTGTTTCTCCAATATTCATTTCAACAAATACCCTTTTCTGCATTATCTATTTCTTGGAAAACCCATTTCTGTAACTAATCGATTCCACAATGGCAAAGTGAGATGTCAACAATATACCGGTCAAATTTTATTCCTCATTCTGAATACTGAGTTTCAAATTTATCCAAGGGGAAGACCCTTGTGTATTCAAGCCTTTAACTTGCTATTCGCAGCGCCTTCTCCGCATAGAGTTATTATAGGCTATTTAGTTATATACAATTTTGAAACATTTTCCATATCGAGTTCTTTTCCGAACTATGTAAACACCTAAAAAAGGATTGTCAACCGATCAAGTTTGTCCAAGTACTTAAATAACTATCTTTGATGACATCTCATCTCGATTTCAAATAACACACACTTGCACCTAGTGTAATATGAAAACTAACATATGCTATATGTGATCACGATCTGTGGACTCCTCTGCACCCATTGGATGCTTATCAATTGTTTTCACAAAATTACCATATCGACACCATGCCATGTTTGTATTAAAGAAAAGAAAATTTCACAACATCATCATACTTCACTCCGGAGGATCAATCGAACTATGACTATCTTCATGCTCATCTCAGTGATATCGTCCATCTTAATAAATCCCTTCCTATTTGTTAATTATGTTGAAGTCATTTTTTTATTTTCTATAATTTATTTTTATTCCTCCTTTCAAGGTTGTTTTAGCAGTGGCTGCAATCAGAGCCTTATGTCTTGAGAGCCTTGTTTTACACAATGGAACAAGTGAATGAAGAAGTTTGCTTTGAGTAATTGAACTTTGTCACATGTCAAAGATTTGCAAGGTTCAAAGAAGGTCGTACAAGAATCAGAGCACCTAGTCTTAAAAGCAATGTAAGATTTGAGTAGACATTCAAACCTCCTACCAATGCATGTGTTGCAGTCAAACAGGGGATGTTTTGATTCTTGAACAAAAATCCCTCCATAGATACACATGAAGACCTTAAGGTAATAGAAAAAGCCAAAGAAACAGCAGACTACTTTGGTTTATGCTTTGCGTATTATGGAAAAGAAGGATACCATAAAAGTTAGAGCTATTTGTGTCTCAAAAACAATACAGATGGCTGAAAACAAAGAGTTTATTGTTGCAATATGTAAATTACGGAAGATATATATCGATCATTTGTGCTCTTCAATTTTTTAAACACCTCTCGAAAGGAGTAATTTTGATCTGTGCATTTCTTTTCGCGAGTGGAAGCATGCGCAAGCAATTCAACGGAACAAAATGTTGACCTATTTTGACTTGTGGCTCCATATCTCTTGCGAGGATGGACACATGTGCACGGGGTGTTAGGATGCCATATTATTGCATTCTCATTGATGTTCTCAAGCTTTTCTTTGTCATTTTCTGTTTTTCTACGTAACTAGATTTGGAAAAAAATTATACATAGAAAAAACAAAAAAATGGCTGCCAACTTGCATTGTTGTTGATGATTATGTGCTGCAAAAAAACAAACATTTTCACATTAACGTTGTGTTGAGAAACCATAGCCTTTTCGAGACGATGCATTCGGGTATAATGTAGGTGATTACCTATTTGATACATTTGCTTTGTCTTGTTACATTTTTGTTATAGCTCCATCGAACTTTGCAATGGAATCATAGACCACTTCTTGCATTTCTTGCATAGAGGAGATGCAGATGCCTTACAGATCGCTCTAGCTAGAACTAGATCATGATGCACTTTACACTTTGCATCGTGTTCATGATGTGGAAACATATTTTCATCGAATGAAACTTTCAGCAATGCCCATTGCAAACAATGAAACTGGCCCAGGTCTATGGGGTGACAACTTCTGCATAAACTGGTTGGAAAAATGGCTTAACATACCGATATGGGTTTGGTCAAAGACAAAAGGTAATAATTATTTCCAATTCAATGCACAAAACCATATGCTTCCATTCTGTGTGTTGTTCCATGATGTCAATCCGTTTGTGGCCATTATGAACCCTTGTCTTGAAAAAAAAACATGATTGCATTCTTGCAATTGAAAAAAACATAGTTTCGAACTCGTGTGTTGCACTTACAGCCAATTGGAACAATCTAGATCATTCTTTGAAAACTGCAGGCCTCGTCAAAATAAAGTCTACTACTATGGGCTGTGGTGAAAGCTTGATTAATTCTATTTCTGAATTACACAGTCAAGAGTTCGACATTCATTGTCTAAGGCGATATGTTGCACAATATTTTTGCAATGCATATTTAAGTCAAAGTGTGGATGCAATGTCTTTCTTGCACAATTACCTTGACATTAATGTCATCAAAAGCATACCGCACATTGCAAATTGGCAAAGCTTTATTATAAAAATGGCCTTTCCCTATAACGAAGGAAAAATTGAAGGCAATCAATTTTGCTTACAATGGTTGTCAATCATTTTCAATGTAAAAATACAAGTATGGGATGCACATACCATGAGTATTGTGAAATTATATTCTGGTGTATCACAATCAACAACAACATACAATATTTTATACTTTTTGTCGAATGAAGGGCATTCTCATTATGAAGGTTTGATTCAAGCATCGTCAACACCATCAATTCCTATTAATTCCTTATTACATGAAAAAACACAAAGAAAGCGATAAACAAGTCTTTGTGCAAGGTCAAACATGAAATACAAAGCAAGGAAAACAACACACGCTTGAAACTTCAAAAGAATCCACTAACCAAAAAAATTATAGTAGCTACCTGCTTTGTAGAATTTGGCTTCACCATGTTAAAATTGAAATTCACAAGAATGCAAATGACAAATCGAAATCTAATATTTGTATAGGAACATTCACAAAACACATTAACGATACACTAATACATGGTTGTCAATCTACAATCAATTGAACTTTAAATCCAACATGGTTGTGTTTGGAGATCTGTAAAAAAAATGTATTTTAGTTTATCGAAGGTGAATAACTAAAAGAAGACAAAACAATATGTCGCAAATGCTATAAATGCTTATGAAATAAAACCTTGTCAAAATTTACATCGCCTTCTCACATATAATTGAACTCTATGCTTCCTCCCAGTAGCGAGTACTTACTAATCTCGAAGAATGGGTAGTTCTTTATGAGAATAGATTTCACACAAATAAGACATTGTACGTACAAAAAACCGTAATATACCTTAAAGGGAGCCATAATCAACGTGCCTTCAGATGTGGATATAATACAAAAAGCATTGCCGAGATGTCGGAAGAAACAAAAACTATTGTTGTTGAACTCAAACAACGTTTGCAATACAAAAATGCCTTTCATTCAGGAAACGTACGTCCAAATGTCATCATGATAGCATTACAACAGCTTTGCAAAACAACTTTGTATCGAATGGAAAAAGTACATGTAAATAAAGAATGGAATCATTTCCTCCCAACGCTTACTGATGATGATTCCGACAATGAAACAAATTCAAGCAATACAATTATGGATGTAGACAACGACAACGAATATATCAGCGATACTTTGGTGCATGGATTTACGCATGCAAATTGCATAGTTGACCTTCAGGATAAGCTGATACAAATTGCTCCTGCAGAGGGACACCGTCCACTTGGAATGTTCCAAGATAAATATTCAGAGGAAATGAACTTTCCCACTTTTTTTGTGAACCTCATCACACAAATGACGTGAAGTCAATTTCTTCTCATAAAATTGCACAATGGGAGGTCTTGAATATTGATCGAAGGTTTGCATATCATATAACCAACTTGTTTTTCAAAGCAATTAAGATCATTATTGGCCAAGTTCGAGCATGCATTTTGGTTTGGATTCGAAAAGGACAACTGAAGGGAAGAAAACTTTTGGCAAAAGATGTCAAATACAAGCCCAACCTAGAAAAATATTGAAATATGATATTGGATATATTGACTTCAAAAAAATATGAATTTCGCCAAACTACATGCAACAAGTAAAGAAAAATGTTTTTGCCATGATACGATAACTAGGACCCCCAACTTTTTTTTTTTTGACCTTTTCAAGTCTTGAGCATTGTTGGGAGCATCTTACGAGTAGCTCTATCGAACATAAATGACCAACACATGCAAATTTATCCTTTTGGAAAACCGCAACCTTTGATGATCGAAATGACAAAGTCTTTTTCATCAAACAAGATCCAATCACATGTACTTGCTACTATAAACATCAACTAAATGCACTCAAGAAATTGTTGTGTAACGATAATACATTCTTCGGAGACATTGTTGACTATTTTGGGTTATTGAATTTCAAATCCGTGGTAATGCTCATAGCCATTGATTGATATCAACAAAAGATGCACCTATATATGGAAAAGACACAAACTCCTCCATTTCACGCTTTGTCGACACCTACATAACTTGTGACACGAGAATCTTTTGGCCCTAGTATATCAAAATTGCATGAAAATTGCCATACGAAAAGTTGCAAAAAGGTAAAAAAACAAATTGCAAATACAATTTCCCTCAACCTCTAATGAAACATACGAAATACTCGAACTGCAAGAAACCACTTGTCTGTTGGCATCTAAAAATGCAAAACATATTTTCTTTATTCTATCAAAAAAATGATATGACAACTTGTTTTCAATTGATATGTTTCTGCATGAATTGAACATGGATGAATCCAAATACATACAAGCTATTCGAAGCACTATCAAAAGACCAACACTATTTCTATAAAGAAAACCATCACAAGTATGGAACAACACATTTTCAAAAAAATGCCACCAATATGGATGGCAAACACAGATGCACAATTTGTCCTTAATGCATATGAAGCTGCAATGTATGTCAGTTCATACATGACAAAAATTGACAGATCAACTACAAAAGCATTCAAAAGAATACGTAAAGAGAACTACACATCGTGTATTGATGCATTTCAGATGATTCAAAGATTAGCCAATGAAATGCTCAATTCACAACAAATGTCTACACAACAAGCAACACACATTGTCTTGTCAATACCCTTGAAAGACAACTCAAGGAAGTGCACATTCATAAACATGTATTGTTCTGAAGACCGCACATTTATTTTGAAGCATCCAAAAAAATTGGACCAGAACTCCGACAACTCAAAACATTATGTGCTAATGCATGTAGACCATTACCTTGCACGACCACAAGTAATTGCGGACATTTACCTCACCGATATTGTTTCTGGATATAATACAAAGGGGAAACCAATCCGCAGAAAAGAAAAAGAGCATGTAATCCGATTTTTCAACTACAAAAAACATGTCGACAAAGAGAATTATTGTCGAGAGAAGCTTCTGTTATATGTTCCATTCCAAATAAACGAGGACAACCTTAAACATGGAAGCCTAACATGGCGAGATGCATACTTGCTTCATCACAAAACGAGAAAAAATTTGTTCACGATATCGGCACCACATGGGGTGACATAGATACAACTCTTAAAGACATAAAAAAAAAGCAAACAATGCTTCAACAACATCGTCTTTCCAAAAACAAACTGAACAAGTCAATGAAACATATGACATACATCTAGATCTTCCTTTATGTAATTCGGTAGCACCCAAAAGGAAAACTAAACTATTTGAAATCGGAAAACATCCATTCATCTCTAACAACACAATATATTACAAAAAATGAGAATGTTAAACAAAAAGCAACAAGAAATCATAAAGGATGTTGCACTCAAAAAACATATTGATCCTACAACTCCTTTGTATCTTTTCCTCACAAGAGGCGGGAACATGAAAAAATTCACTTTGCTAAAATGATATTTGAAACTTTGATTCATATCTATAATAATTCTACCAAAAGTGATCCATTAAAACCAAAAGGTCTTATTCTGGCATTCATAGGAAAAGTGCTTACAATGCAGGTGGAACAACATTTCATTCAGCACTTTTATTACCGTTTAACAAGTCTCACCTACTGCCATTGGGTGCTTTGAACGACTAGATACACTTTGTCAAAACACTATCAACAATTACAACTTGTCTTCATAGATGAAATATCACTTGTCGGTGGCCAATTGTTGTATCACACTGATAACAGACTCAGGGATATAAAACAAATGCCCACAATGAACTTTGGGAACATTGACATGGTCTTTTGTGGTGATTTCTACCAGGCCCAGCCTGTCAATGACTGCTTTGTATTTGAAACACCTCATATAGACAAACAACCAATTCCATATGATTTTTGGTGTAACAAGGTCAAGGTATATGAATTGACTGAAACAATCAGACAAAAGGACCAACTCTTTGTTTTGATCCTCAATAGAATCCGAACATGCTCACACACATATTTTGACATTTCGTACCTCAACAATATATGTCACAGACCACCACCAAATGATCCTGCTTTTCCATACCTTTTTTACAAAAACACGGATGTCAATAACCACAACAAGAAAATGCTTTTACAAATGCTTGGAACAGAAATTGTCATTGATGCAATTGATGAACAAGATTCATTGTACGATGAAACAAGAGCTTATGCAAAGACAATTTGTCTTCCAAAGACCATTGTTTTTAAAAAAGGCATCTTGGTTGAACTCTTTGTTGGTAACTATGATATCCAAGATGGATTGGTCAATGGCTCAGATGGGACTTTTGATGCTTACACAACCACAAAAAATCAAGACATCATATGGATCCGATTCAATGATTTAAGCATTGGACAACATCAAATCACTAAACACACACACTTGCGCCCTGCTCACATTGACCCCCAATCTGTCCCTATTTTAAGGATTGCAAGGCCTTTACAACACTCACCGAATAAAAGAACTTTGACAGTTCGAAGCCAATTTCCAGTCCAGATTGCATGTGCACGCACAATACATAGAGCTCAAGGACTTACAATAGACGGACTTGCATTTAGCCCTATTGGAGTCACGAGACATGGATTGACTTACATAGCCCTATCGCGTGTCAAGACTATAGAGAACCTGTATTTGCTGCAACCATTGACAAACAAAAACTTCAACGTAAGAAAACAAGTTGCACTTGAAATGGAATGCCTTGAATCACAAGCACAATGGCAACTTCAAAATGAATTCTTCTTGGCCAATATCCAGCATTGCACTTTATTTTGTTCTTTGAATACCCGGAGCCTTCACGCTCATGCACAAGATGTCATGCATGAATTTAGCTTAATGCAATCTGACATTTTATGCTTTCAAGAAACACACTTGTCTAATAGCGATGCACACATTCTACTTCCAAACTTTCATCACATACACACATATCATGTGCATGGCTTAATGATTTCCACTAAAATGCATATACCGTTCCTCCACATGATAGAACTTCATGGTCCAAAAGTAAAGGCTTTGCTAGCAGTTGTCCATGTTCATGGGCAAGAATTGACAATTATAAATCTCTATGCAATTCCAAATGCAACACTTGAATATATTTGCAATTATTGATCAAGCTTTGTCAAGCACATCTCGAAAACAATGCACATACATATTTGGAGACTTCAATATCGATATGCAAAAAAAAATACCACCACAAAGCATTTAAATCAACACATGTCCAATTACAACTTTCATTTTTGCATTCTGAACAAAATCCATTCACTAAAAAACAAATCGACCACATATGGTCAAATAGCAATGCCTCCAGCAAAATATTTCAAAGACATGTTTACTGGACTGACCATTCTACCATATTCCTCGCACTTGACATGGACATCTAAAACATTTTTTATCCGAATTCAACCTATGCAACTCCAAGCTTCCATACAATTTTCCCGCATATACTAGTGTTTTACCCACTCTTACTTTCACAAGAACTATTTTGCTATTTTCCACCATATCAACTATCATCAGTTTACGAAGAACAACATAAAATGAACATTGAATCTGTACATATACTCAAGGTATTAAAAAAATTTTTATTAGACCTTTTTTGTAGCAATACAAAAAAAACTGCATCGTTTAACAGTCCAATAATATCTTCTACTATTGTTACATTATACAAATACTATATCACCCTATGACACTTTGACCATGACGATGCTCAAACTTTTTCCTTCTTGCAACAACCGTTATGTTTGACGGAAATCTTCTATTTGCTCTAATTGTGTAAAATAAGAAACAAAAAGCTCGCTCCTTGCTCTTCACAATGTTCTTTGAATGCACTTCCACTTGTCTGGAACCACCATGCGTGCAATTGTTTCATGCTTCACATGATGCTACTTTTTCCAAACCGCATACGGCTAGTTTCTATGACACAATATAACCTTCTTGTTGGGCTGAACAAGTAAACACAAATATGGGGAAAAACATTCACTTCTTACACATTTTCGACATATAAAATGTCATGACTCTTACATAGATTTTTCACGAATTCAATGTTTTGTTCTCATTTACAAATTACAAGGTACGACACAACCAATATACTTCCATACGACACAATTTCAATGCTTCTCCCTCAATCACTTTGATTAACTCAAAACCTTCGATTTCATATTACTAACTTTCATCATTTTGATTGTGCTTCCAAGGAAATTGAAAGCATTTGAAGCTTACACACCGTTTTAAACAAAAGGGCACCAATATTCACTTAAGGTATCGCATATGTTTTTTTTTTTAATAATTATTTAAAAAACAAAAAAAACATTACTAGTAATTTCTTTCTTTCTTTTGATCACTCCAATACAGTGCTTCCTATTTGTATTCCATTGCACAAATTATATCAATATCGAACTATTTATCTTAAAAAATTCTTTCCTTTAAATAACAATCAATTCCTTTCATTTTATTTTGCAAACATATTGTACTCTAATCTTTCATCTACACTTGTGAAATTTCATTTTCTCCCTTGTATTGTTGCTACAAGAACAAGATGAAGAGAATCTTGGAAACCATTTCTGCAAACGAACAACCAAAAAACCAAACAAAGAGGTAAGAAATTCCAAATATCTTGTCTAGCATTTCTTTACATGCTATTGTGTGATTAATCAGTTTACATTATGTTTTGCAAGCAAGAAATAGTTCCATGTGCACCGACATCTATCGATGACCTCAACAGTCGCAAGGTTGGAAATTTGTTTCATGGGGATGTCGTTGTTGCATACAAAACAATACTCAACAAAGAGCACAACAAAGAGCTTCTATGCATAGATTTAACCGAAAAAGAAGGTGAAATGACCGTCACAATAAATGTGACTGGACATCAGATTGAGGCACATCAACATAAGCTATTGCCATCCAAAGGAGTCAGCATAAAACAATTTGCCATAGCACCAAAGACCACTTATGATCGTGGAGACTGTGACTACATTCTTCTCTTGAATAGGGGGTGTTGACTAGATATATAGCCACCCTTATCACACTCACTTTCATTTACACAATTTTCTATTTGTCACTAATGTCTCCATTTTTCTTCACCTATGCAGAATACAAGATAACAACAAAATTATACAAAATTTTTCCAGTGCTCTCTCGCAAAGCGGCCCTTGCCTCGAAAAAATATAACATTGCTTTGCTTTTTTGACACTAGTCCACGAGACATGCTTTGCAGCTTCTTTTCAAAGTGTAGTTATTCTTCGTAATAAAAAGGATACTGTCACATTTCTGTGTAGTTTTTTGCTGGCCACCTTTTGTAATTTTTTACGAAAACGATACTCTCTATCTTACATGCTTTACATCTGGTTTTCGAAGTAGATTTCTTCTTCTGATATAAACAGACTATACTCGCATTTCTGTACAATGTTTTGTTGGCTGCCTTTGTAATTATTGAAAAAATGATACTCTTTATCTTACTCGCATATAAAGAACAATGTCAATTTTGTATACAGGCTGCAGTTTTTCCACATTTCATCTTACTATCTGCATTGCATTCTCTGGTTGCATATCTTCACCCCTCTTTTCATTCATTTTCTCTCATGAAATGTTGCACTTTTCTTCTCTCCTTGCTATCACAAATGAATTGCAGCCTCCGTTTACTGGTGTTTCATGTATGCTTTTGGAAATGACATTTTCCCATGAGATGCCAAGTCAGGTTATTACACTGATTGTCCTTGAGAAAATGGATAATGGATGTCCATGTATTGTCGATTATCAGTCCATCAGCTCAATTCAAGTTGTTTTGTGCACCTTGGAAACTCGATTGCTTCCATTATACACTTTTTTGAATGGTGAAGATATTTGGCTACAAAGTGTTTATTTCAAGGCACATGTGATATTTACCTGGTGATCTCATCAAGAGAACTTCCTAAATTTTTTCTGTGGCTGCTGCAGAGATATCTTAGGACTTTTGCAAGAAAATGATACCATTAATTTTTTTAAATTTTTGGATTAGCTACAGGTAAGAAACTTTAGCAGTCTTCTACAAGAAAATTATTTGTGATAATTTTGAAAGAAAAAAATGATTGCGTGCAGATTGGCAATAGACAAAAAAATCCCACGTAGGTGCTGCAAAATTTCAGCCCCCATTCCCGAGAATCCTATTTAATTACCTATAACTGAAAATAGGCTTCGTAAGCAGTCATTGCTCCGCACTTCTAGAGGAAAGATTATCTTTGTTGCAATGTTTTCATTAACTAGATTGTACGGGACAAAACAATAACATCGACAGTACCCTCCATGCGATCCCTGCCTTACAACTATGGGAGCGCTCTTGGAAACCTGACTTTACAGTGCAATTATGTAGGATATCTGTATTATGTTCCTTGACTCTGATCCCTACCAAGAGAAATATGTCTTCCTAAGTATGGTCTTCTAATTAGGAGCATGAAACCCAGTACAAATTCTAGTGACGGTGAGGGTCTACTAAATGCTTCTCGATTTTTGGCCTTGCTGAATATTTTCTATGTTTTACAACTGCTCCAGATTTTCCATTCGGAAGGATGGAATTTACAGTGCATATAGTTTAGATTGCTTTACTGACTTCTCCTATTTACAATTATACATGGAAGGAAAACTATGCACCCAATATAAATTGTGCATTCCATAAATTGAAATTGAACTATATAGACCCCCATTTTACTGAAATTACGTCTTCATCCCTGTTTAGCGACTATATTCCTTTTTTCCAGAAGCTAAAAAGACAACCTTCCATGGCCTCCTGCATTCACTACGGCGGGATTTTCCATTTCCATGGCCTTGTTGTTAAAGAGTCCTTTACTTCTAATTTACACGGCTGTTATTACAAGTATTTTCATCGGTCCATAGCATTCAATTATTTTAGTAGTGTATTGTTTATTGTTTGTATAAGTATGAAGTCTATAGAGGTCCAATGGTCTTATAAGTCATTTGAGTGTTTGGTTTTATAAGTTTAGAGTCTTTACATCATTTAGAATCTTAAGTATTTAATTCTTTTTATCAAACTCAAAGTCTATTCAATTTGTCAACATTTATATTCAAAAGTTTGGCACATGGTTAAAGTATCAAAATCCCTTAATTGTTATAATTTTCATTTGTATATTTAATGACAATTAATTGAGTCATATTTTAGTTTAAATAGTAGGTTAAAAGGTCATTTCATATTCTTTTCAAATAGGTGATTTTAGGTTTTTTTATCATGGTGTTAAGAGTCGAAAAGTGTAAAATTAAAAAATAAAACATTTTCCTCATAGACATATTTTTGATGTTACCCGACATTCGAAAAATAAAGTATTTCACACTGTGGGGGAAGTTATAAAAATAAACCCAATGCGGAATTTTTTTAGCTTCATAACCAAATCAGTTTGAGTTAGCACATATACATAGGAGGATGGAGGCACAAGAGGATCGAGGAAAACATTGTTTTCTCGCTAGCCGCATGCAACATGGCCACAAAATGAGGTTGTGGCATTTTGTTTCACTGTGTTTTTTAATTCTGATGTACTGTCATTGTTTGTAATTCATTTTACAGTATTTTTAGCTATAATAAAGTGAGAATATTCCTATGTACTTTCTGATGTGAAAATATAGTGGAAAAATAAAAGCACAAAGGAAAAAACAACATCATGTTTCTTGAAGAGGATGAGCAGGGGCTCATACTTGGAACAGGGGTTCCTTTTTGGTGGACAGGGTCCATTTTTTTCGAATGAGGGTTTGTCTGATAATGAACAGGGGTTCATACCTAGAACATGGGTTCCTTTTTTGGTGGACAGGGGTCCATTTTTGTTGAACAGGGGTTCATTTCGGATGAACAGGGGTTCATACCGAGGTTGTTGGTCAGCCTTTGCAAAACCATCGGTGAGCCAAGATCATGAGCATGCATGGGCGGAAAGTTGTAAAAGAAGTGTGATTGTTTTTTTCCCATGTTCGCACTAAGGGGGAATGTTAGGAATATAGTTTTCACATGGTTTATGACATGTGATTTACTTGTATGGTAAATATATTATTCTTATGATAGTTAAAAATTACTAGTTTATTAGTATGGTTATAAGTTATCGTAACATATTATATTTGGTGGTTCGTTAAGTAATATTGTTCTATATCATAACAATATTACGTACTTTGGAATTATATGGGGTTTGTTATTAACCTACCACTTGATTTTAAGGTGCCTCATAAACCATATATTTATACGAAGTTTGAGATAGAAATATATAGAAGATTATTAGTGTTTAATCTATGAAACTATGTCCATATTCCAATAATTTCCATGTTGATAGTACGTGAAACATGCTTTCATTTGTAAGATTTTCATTTTGATATAAATTGTGGTTAATTCAACATCCAATGAATTTTTTGCATCTAATGTCAACAAATCAAGACGAGGAGTAGATATGCAAGGAATTACACACTAGTTTCTTGTTGCCATGATTTCTTTTTCAAGCCAAAATTGTTTTGCACGATCGGAAAACTAATATTCCAAATTGGGCTATTTCATAAATTTTTGCATCAACCGGAAGGAAAATATTTGATCGGTGCACATTTTTGTCTAATAAGATAAAAGCTGAGATTACAAATGCTAGAGTTGCTGAAAAACCAGTTGTTCATTCCACTAACTATCTCTTTGGTCTTTATTACGAGGCGTATTATAATTTAAAAGGTGAACCAAATCCCACTTACATGAGCGACACAATGAAGAAATTGTCAATTCCTATTGAAGAACAACAGGTTAATAGTTTATATTTCGATGTTAGTAAGGTTATTGTCTTGATTTTTCACTTCTATTACAAATCTTCTTCTCTCTACTAACATTATGTACTTCTGTTTGCATCTTTACCGTATGCAGAGAAAATTTTTGGAGGCCCTTCCATGAAAAAAAAGACAACATCAAGAGGAAAATTCCAACAAAATGATGAGGCATCGGAGATTCCCAATCTGAAATGGAAGCTCACTCATCACCTAACCCTCAATTGTTTGCATTAGTTAAACGACCGAGACATAATACCCTTAACATTCAATATAGGTTTTTACACTTACCATTTAGTATTTACTATTTACCATTTACCATTTTGATTTAACATGCAAATGTTGCGGGGGTTTTAGAATATCTGCATACTTTTCAACAAGCATCACCCACTCACTCAGTCTAGTTACGTGCATTTTTCGATGCTCAACCGCAACAAATGCAACACCCTGCTCCACCATACATATCACCCACAACTCCAACACAATCAATTCAAACTCCGACGTGGCCATTGCGCGTCTGACCACATGTTGCCCCTCAACAAGGTATAACTTGTTGCTTTTGTGTAATTTTTAACAATTTTTTATATAAGTTAGTAATGATTTTGTTCTTGGACTTTACAGTGCATTGCAGTCCTTTACCGTCTATTCAAACAATGCCACCACCACATCCTCCACCAACAACATCATTACGATTCAAAATTACCACAAGAGGTTCAGGTAAAAATACCATTGGTAAACACATGATGCCACTTTTGGCCCCTAGTGGGACACTGAACATTCCCTTTGAATTTCGAACCTCTCTTTTGGTGGCTTTCCCAAAGACAAGGAAAATCATTTTAAATGAAATAACTTTAGATGAAGATTTTTTGGGCATTGATAGCAATGACCCAACATGTATTTTTAACACACATGATATGATTCAAGGCCCACAGGTAT
Source organism: Taxus wallichiana var. yunnanensis (assembly GCA_018340775.1). Classification (NCBI taxonomy): domain Eukaryota; kingdom Viridiplantae; phylum Streptophyta; class Pinopsida; order Cupressales; family Taxaceae; genus Taxus; species Taxus wallichiana. The sequence continues at coordinate 880,960,140 of CM031239.1, read as the reverse complement.
ATTTCCATTTTGATGTACTTTATTTAACATTGATACATATCAATTTCTTGTCTCTTTTTAATTTTTATCACATACAATTTTAATATGAATTTAAATTTTATTTTATCATAGATAGGATCAGGCATACAATGGCAAAAAGAGGCGAAGACACGTTGCTCAACCTGAAAGCCCCCATACCTCTCCATCGACAACATCCTCTTTAAAGATAGTGACCAGTTGACATCATTTCCTTTGGATAACTTGATTGGTTATGATTGTGAAGCCCATGTCAAAGATTTTATTATGCCTCATATAAGTCAGCTCATAGAATGGGAGCAAAGGGCTAAAGTATTAATCAAAGAGATAAAAATTCATTATGATAACTATTTACAAAGGTATAATTTATATGTTGCAGTCCAAAATCAACTTGTCAAGATGGATGTCTTACTCAACCAAGCACAAGGTGGGACTGTCACATATAACAACAATTATAATGAAAATGTTTTAGATAAATTTTTGAATAAATTAGAAAATATTAATGTTGAATCCTAGGCCTATTTCAACAAATGGTCAAAGGAAAAAGATTTGGTGGCAATTGCAAATGCGAGAAAGAGATAGAGTTGTTGTAAGTATTATCAATTTGAAACAATATTTTTATTAATTTCTTATTTTAGTAATATGTTTAATTGAGCTCAATTTTTTTATTGCAGTTGAAATATGAAAACTTAAAAAGTCAAGAAAAGGTGTTCCAAGTTCACTTGGAAATTGCTAAGAAAATTTTATCCGCATCAATGTAACTTAAGCAAACTATTGTTTTGGTTAACAAACAAAACAATACACTTAAGTGAATTATTAAAGAGAATGGCTTGGACGCAAAGATTTTGTTCAAGGAAAAGATAGTGTAGAGATCCTTCTTTGGTATCCCATGGAGATGCTTCAAAGGAAGATGAAGCAATCATAAAGAATCTAAACATTGCTTTGTAGAGGATCTTGTTAGTTCGGAATTATTGAAGAAGAGAATAGAGGAGCGCCAACCATTGGGAAAGCGACACAAAAATCACTACAAAAACTGAAAAGGAAAGTGCTAGTGGGTGTGGGGAACCTATTAATGATTGAGCAAATAGTCCAAATCTAAATGTATTTGTTGAAAACTTGAAAAGAGTTTACAAAACTTGAAACTTGAAATATTTGATAGTTTGAATCATGAAACTTGAATATTTTTTTAATTTGAAGAATGTTTGAAGTTGAATATACATTGCAATGGTTTTACGTTACAATGATTGTATATATGGTGATTTTGATTTTGATTTTCTATGTGTCACATGTTTTTATTTATGATTTTGATGGTGTTTATGTTTGATATGGATATGATGGTTATGAATATAATAGTGATACCTTTAGATGTGGATGATGACATTGGAGTAGATATGGGTGGTGATGAACTGTTTTGGGACATAGATGCAAGATGATCATGATTCATGGATGCTGATAATGAATTTAAAAATTTGACATTATTAATTTTCTTCCACTTAATACAACAAAATCTTCTTCTCTCTACTTGTAATGATGATAGATTTAGATGTGGATGATGACATTAGAGTAGATATGGATGATGATGAATTGTTTTTAGACATAGATGCAACATGATCATGATTCATGGATGATGATAATGGATTTAAACATTAGACATTATTAATTCTCTTCCACTTAATATAACAAAATATTCTTCTCTCTACTTGTAATGATGATAGATTTAGATGTGGATGATGACATTAGAGTAGATATGGATGATGATGAATTGTATTTGGACATAAATATAACAAGATCATGGATGATGATAATTTATTTAGACGATTATGTTTTAATAAAATTTAGAATGTGGTATGATTGTGACGAGATGTGATAGATTGCTTTAGACATTATTGATTCTCTTCCACTTAATACAACAAAATCTTCTTCTCTCTACTTGTAATGATGATAGATTTAGATGTGGATGATGATGTTTTTGGACATAGATGTAGCACGATCATGGATGATGATGATGAATTTTTTTTGGACATAGAATGTGGTATGACTGTGATGAGATGTGATAAATTGCTTTAGAAATTATTGATTCTCTTCCACTCAATACAAAAAAATCTTCTTCTCTCTACTTGTAAAATTTGAACTCTGTAATAGGTTTCTTCACATTACCTCTGTAAACCTTCTAAAAATCCTTAGGAAGAATCACATTACAATTTTTTGTTATGTGCTGATATCAAAATATGTCGTAATGCATTTGCTTTAATGAAGAAAGTTTAGTTATTTACAATGTGATGTTTTTTGGGAATATCAATTTTTACACATAATTTAATTGACTACCTCATTTCACATGACCTGAGTACATTCAATATTTCATGTAATGATTCTCTTCCACTTAATACAAAAAAATCTTCATCTCTCTACTTGTAAAATTTGAACTTTGTAACATGTTTCTTCACATTACCTCTAATTACATGTTTCTTCTCATGGAATGCATTTTCTTTAATGTTGAAAGTTTAGTTATTTATGTCTAATTATGATATTTAAAAAATAGTATTCCAAAATGCATGCCACAAACACTACATCAAAGCATTTTGTAAATACCAAAATAAATAAAACATGATTATTAAAACTCCAGGTATGATAGGGTTTAAGGTACCTCTAGTCTTCTAGATGGGTGATAATGTATATGGAAGGAAAATGAGAAATCCTCCTTCGCAGCGAGCTAGACAACCTTCAAATCTAGAGAACTCAACATGAAAAATGGATTAGTATATAGATGGGTGAGTTTCCTAACAATGTCAGTCTCGAGAAGTGAGAGATTCCTTGGATGGATGTCAACCCACATTTTCAATAAAGAAAAGATGAAATATTGATTGAGCGGATGAAGGAAGAAATATAAACATCAATGCAATGAAGATAAAGTAAAATGCAGATCTGATCTAAGAAAATTAAAGCAAACCAAAACTTGTGCATGTCGACGGTGACACAAGTGTCAAGAATGTAGTGCCCAGTTGACGGCAACTAGAGCAGATCAACTAGAATTTTGGAAGAGACTAAGAGTGGAAAAATATGCAAATATGAACTTTGAAGGCCTTGCAAATTAGTATTCCAAAAATGCATGTCACAAACACAACATCAAAGCAGTTTGAAAATTCTAAAATACCAATTAAATAAAACAGTTTTATTATAAATAATTGTATTTAAATAAATGTAAATATATATACCTATAACATCTTCAATGATAACTAGAGATGAAACAAAAAATGTTCAAAAGCCTCCTCATAGTCAATATTGCGAATTACAATTGTATTACATCTAACTATAAACAATTATATTCAAATCTATTACTATGAAATTAAATAAATAACAATAGTTAAAATGTCAAGTGACAAACAATAAAAGTAAGGTCAAGGTGATACCTATTATCTATAAGTTTTGAAATCATATTTAAAGTGAAAACAATCCATTTTCAATAGGCTTCTTCATAGTCGATATTCACATCTGTAGAGTTTGACGACACACACTATTATTGCGATCTCATCATTGAGAAAATTTATACTTGTAGTTGTATTATTTACACCTCTTCTTTCAACAAGGGAATTCCAATGTGCAATTTCTCTGTCGAAAGGAAAGGTGTCCAAGGAGTAGCGCGAAACATAACACCTCATGTAACTTTCGAGATTTTTATCCAACTTGTTTCTCAGTTTTGATTTTATAAAAGATAAAGCACTAAAAACCCTTTCATCCTCCATAGATCCCAAAATCATTGTTTGGCACAACTCATATAATCTAAAATATTCACTGATGTCTTCTGTAACACACTACTTTGGTATATTTTTTCCAGAGCCTTGTCATAACACCACTCTCGCTAGGTTCATTTAAAAAATTATACTAGCTAATCATTGTCATTGCAAAATTAGTTGATTGAGCCTTTATTAAGTCAATATTCAGTATACCTTTGATTTCGATACCATTGACCTCTGACGTCTTGGTGAAATGATCCATTATTGTACCCATGGATTTATGAAAAAACTTACTTACAAAATTTACACGACCACCTTCAGTATTCCAATAATTTGGATTCATCACACCCATAGCTTCAAGAATTTTATCTTTACTAAAACGTTCTCTTATTTCAGATGCTAAGGATTGTGAATTTTTTTAAGTTTTATTTATGTATCAACTGCAATAGAACAAACAAAGCAGGTGTAACATGAACTTATTCTCTTTCCGATCATGTAATATCTTGATGTTTATGCAAAATGTGCAGTGGTATCTCCCTCCCATTAAAATTGATATAGAGGTGATCATGGATATTAAATCTCAAATAATTACTAGGATTCTTAATATCCAATAAAACTTTCCAGTTATCGAAAATAGGTGTATCAAAACTATCTGGGGAAGTGTACAAGACATCAATATTTTGACATACCCTTTTTCTCATCCGTATAAAATCAACAATATAGATTAATCTCTCTTGTGCATGCTTCATCAATGTATTGATCTCCTTCAACATTGGAAGAATGCCAACCAATGTAAGCAATGTTTCCAAATCCGTTAAACGGAACAACAAGTCCTTAGCCCATCGTCACATCATGACGATATTTGTGCATGAAACCAACCAATGATGGATACTCCTCACGAATTCTACATGTAGGATCATACAAAGAAATCCACCTTGTCTCAACATCCTTCGAAGTTTTTTGCCATTTGTAATTCCAATTGAAAATTTTTGAAACTCAAGAAATCACTTTGGGTTGCTTGCCATATAGGCATGCAATTCTCTAATAAGGTCTTATACTTTTGAAACATTTTCAAAGTTGCTAACTAGTTTATATGCTAGATTCAATCTGTGAGCCATATAATGAATTGCTAACATATAAGGGGCTATTTTTATTTGCAATTGAACACACAACCTAGTTCGGTAACCCTACATGAGTGATGCACCATCTGCACCAATGCATACTAACTTCGTAGCGATTTCATAATCAGTCATGCTAGCAATATCTTTCAAATGAGAAATAACTATTTTATATAGGTTTTCGGAATTGTAGTTTTCAACCATTTTATGTACACATAGAAGATACGGTGTCCTTATATGATTTTCTAAAGTATAAACATGGATACATACCCATGTGGTGTTGTTAATTGTTGTCACTTCATTAATTGATAGAGAGATAAACTTTACATTTTTTACACTCTTTCAAATATTCATTCTTTATCATTGCAAGGCATTTAGCCATTTCCCATGCACTGTTGTCTGACCAATGAGACTAAGGAATGTTGTGCATTCCATTATATTGATACAAAACTTTGAAATCAAGGAAATCTGAAATCAATCTTCCTTTCTTAAGGATGTGGAATAAAGTAGAGAATTGTATGATTTTAGCATGCAAATTTGATTGATTCATCTTACCAATTTGCGATGTGATCGTTCCACCATTTTCCATGAGATGTTTATGTCTCTTATAATGTGTTGCATATTTAACATGCAAACATTCTTTTTAGTTTTCCATTTACGTGTTTTTTATTTTCCGCGATCCTCCCCATTACAATCGGATATTGTTTTCCATAATGTATATCAATTATGTCCAAATTTGATTGAATTTTTTTTTTTTCCCAATTTCCACGTACATATTGTACATGTACATTCAAATGGGATATCTTCTGAATTGGTTGTCTATATAGGTTCGATAAAAGGAAATTTGGTAGCCCACTCAAACTTGTATGTCCTCCCAAGTGTCCACATATTCTTGTTTGTTTTCAAATTTTTACTTTTACAAGAAGAATTTTGAGGAATATCACAATCATCTGGTTTCCTCTTTCGTGAACCAGAATTTGCATTTGATTTTTGTGTTACATTTTGTTGAGTATTTGTATTTGATATATCTTGATGCACTCCTGGTTGCACCTCAATAGGAATATATTCAAGCTTTGGCATCTCAACGGAATATCTTCAAGCTCTAACATTTTATCAAGAATATCTTCAAGCTCTAACATGGTATCATCATAGGTATCATTTGGTTGATACTTTTAAGCCATGTCCACTTCAATAACACATTCCACACAGTTTGTACTCTAATTGATTCCAATGGCAGTTGTATGGGTGTTGGTGGTAGCGGTATTTGTAGTAGTAGAGTTTCCAAAATACTTGAATAAGGACTTTTGATATTTTTTTTTACCTTTTGGGTCTTCTGAGCACTAAAGAACTTCCATTTCTCTGAATGATGAAGTTGAACCCTTGTCATGCATCATTCAACCCTTTGGCATACATCAACAACCCCTATAGCTGACCATCTCTAAAAATTTCATGCTACGAAATAACAACCCCTCTTGACACCCGTCTGCAACTAGTTTTGTCACCCATATCTAAACGTCTCTGTTGCGCGTCAACAATCTTTTTCTTCTTGTGCGTCGGTGATCCCCTCTTGTTGCATGCCAAAAACACTCCTTGATGTGAATCAAAAATACCCCGTGTCACATGTCAATAACCCCGATTGATGCATGTCAACAAAACTTTGTTGTTTCCCGTTTGCAACCTCCTATCATGTGTCAACAACACAGGGGTTGTTATGCGTCAACAACTTCCTACCATGCATCAACAACCTCTGTTGTGCATCAACAACTTGTCCTACAAGTTCACGGTACTTGATATGTCGATACCTCAGTAAGCTAGTAGTAAGTTACTAGTATACTACCCGACGAATTACCTAGGTTTATATAGGAGTAGTTTTCAATGGTAGGCGAAGCCAACCCCTAAAAAAATTTATCTTTGGAAATTTTAGGTGAACATGACACTGACCTACTCCAAAAAATTTGCCTTTTCAATTTTTCCTAAAATGGAATATTCACCACTAAAAAAATCCCTTACCATTGAAGTTTGATACACTTTTCTTGACATTGTTTGTTGTTGTATGTTATTGTTTGTGGGATTTGCCCTATGTCTTGTATGTTTATTATATGCTTTTAGCCACTTCGCCCCGATTGTCTTATGACATTGTGATAGAGGTCCCATGTTTGAAACTTGATTTTCTGGTCTATCTTGTCTCCATACTTGTTTCTTAGATTGTTTTTTAATACATGTTTTTCTTACACTAATAATATTTCCATTACCACTTTGTTTGCACGTGCCTTAGTTTCTACCATACATCCCTTACCCCCTACATGTATACATTTCAAAACAACATCTGGTCCTCCTCTTTGGCCTGAATTCTCCTACCATTGTCACATGCACCCTAAATGAGGGGCATACATTAGGTGAATAAATAACCCCTACAACAACTCGAACATACAATACAAATCTGCACATTACTGAATCGACATAGGAACACATTTAATGAATAGTCCAGAACCCGACTTGGACCTCACACACAGTATAGACACTAATGCCAAGACTCATACATTAGCACCAGGGTGCTCCTATCCTCCCTTGGGTGCCAATTTCCTGGGGGCAAATCCAATCTTTTTCAAGATGCAACACAGTCTACAACAGTTGATAGAGCGGTTCTACAATTATAAGTACAAATCTTCAATTACATAATGCATGTTATCTCCTTCAATCGATACAATTGAAATAATTAAGAACAATCAGAACAAAAGGAGAAAATTAGGATGTATCGTCTGTAATGGTTCTTATCATGTAAATTCACGAAAGGAGAGTAAAACCAGGCCTCTCTTCCCAACACTTTCTCTTTGGTGTGAGATCACCCAAAAACCCACACTTGGTGTGATATCACCCAAAAAATCACTATCAGCGTGAGATCACCCAAAAAAATATCTCTTTACATCATTTTAGGACACACTTCTATCCTTTAAACTCTATTACATCATGTGCACACTTTCCTTTACTACTACTTTTACACACTTTTACATACTTTGCTCAGATTTTTCATATACATGACTTTAACTACTCTTTTGATCTTATTTTGAAAGTACATCATGAATATACAACAATAAGAATCCTACAATAGAAAATAAAAGCAAAACAAACGATTCTGAAGTAACACATACATTTCACCCCTAGGGTCACTTTCCTTTCCTAGTCTCCACGCTTCACTTTGCAATCATTTCACGCTTCACTTTTCCACTCGATACACTATTCATCTTACGCTCTATAGGATCATAAGGTACATATCTCTTATCTATTTTATGTTATCGAGTATCCAATTGAAAACATAAAGTGGGGGAAAATGTAGAAACTAAATCACGCACTTAGGTACATTTCTAGGTCCTAAAAGCATGATAGCTTTTATATGATTCATAAGCAAGAAAACTAGTGGTTGACAATGATCTTAAATGGTCTCTTTTCTATATCTCTGTTTTCCATTTGGTCATACACACCCTACATCCCAGTCATAACTTTACTTGTTTATCTTTCATGGATTCAGACACGGCACCCAGACCTGCACTCATATCCTTCTTGGGCGCCTCTCACCCTTTCTCACCTTACTTGCTCATTTTGGGTCTTTTTTTCATTTGGGCATCTTTTTCACTAATGGTTTAGCCTTCCGTGTGAATTATTAAATTCAAACAAGGGAATCATATAAATACATAGTAATGTGTTCAAAATAAAGGACCAAGCTTTAAGCATTACAATTATCACCTAAGCTTACATTCCAAAGGCATTAAAGCACTCCAAAGGAAACCATCTAGCACTTATTCAAGGAACAAGGGTTGCATCAACTCTACATATGATGTATAAGAAGGGGAAGTTTATTTTGTTCCATCCACACATACCACTACATTGCTACATTCTAGCTCTGACCCCACTATTAAGTGCAAGTTTCACAAGGGCATCCTAGGGCATCATTTCTACACACACACAAGAACTACATGGAGTTTGAGATGTAGTGCAACACTTGGTCATAAGTTCACTCTTGGGGTGACCACCAGGGATAGTATGACTCCCCATTATAAATTTTAATTTTTAGGTTTGATGCGGTTTGCGGGCTTGCGTAGGTAAAATATATTTTATATGTTACAGTACTTTCGGCAATAATAGTAAAAACATCAGGTGATCAACAGAGAACAACTGTAAAACCTTAACAACACAGAAGAAACCATATTTCAAGCAATCGTATAGTCACCAGCGCCTAGTTCCGGTCTCCACTGCCAGGTGCCCCTGTATTGCTACAAACGCTCGTGTCCGGCTTTGTTCCTGCACTCAAGATTTTTCAGTGACCAGCTGATGACCCCATTTACAGTCTATTCATTAGTCGCACCTGCCTGGATCACTTCTTGTCCATTTGGAAATTAGCTAAGTACTCCTATCTCTCTTCCTTTTTAGGGTTTCATACTTTACATCTTAGTTTGCTTGTGTTATTACTGTATTTTAACATTTGTACATCATTTATTTCAATAGTTACTCTTTAATTAGATTTAATTCAAATTTAATTAAATGAAACTTTATGATAGTTGTCAAAATCTTCAAGTATAATTACAATTTCAAGAGTACTTTCAGTTGAGATTGCATAAAAGTTTGATTAATCTTTGTTAAATTGGATCAAACAAGTTGGGGATATTACGAGTTTGACGTATTTAAATCTCTCCCAAAGAGATGTTTGAGATTTGTTGGCATAGGCATGCCCTTCCTTAGTAGGATTTTATATCTCGGGCCACTACATTATGAATGTAAATCTATGCTAGAACACTTTGAACCATGTGTTTGATAAGTCACATACTATTTTTTGATGTACTTTAACTTCTCTCAAGTAGAGGTATGAGATTTCATGGCATAAACATTCCCTTCCCGACTAGGGTTCAATCATGAATTGACTATCTTGTGAATGTAAGTTCGTGCTAAAATACCAAACCGGGTGTTTAGAGAGTCACTTATTATTTTTGACATATTTTAACCTCCCTCAAGTAAAGGTTTAATATTACAAGGCATACACATGCCCTTCCCGAGTAGGGTTTAATCTTGGGTTAGATAACTCTTGAATGTCGAGTCCATGCCAAAAACTATATTAGGTGCATGGAGAATTTTTGACATTTTGGACATTTCTCAAGAAGAGGTTTGATATTTCTTGGTATAGAATTAATTTAACCTTACTATTTAAAAACATAGAAAGAATTCAAAACTAACCCCGCTAAAAATTTCAATAAACCTTATGTACCAACTCTCACTTTAAGGATTTCAAACATTGCTTAGTGATTGTCTTCACGAACTTTACATAAATATTTGTTTTAAGGTTTTCCTCGAAATTTATTCAACTTCATTTCCTTCATCTGCTGCAATAACCGCAAAAACATGCTCTACATTCAAATTGTTACCACATTTTTAGTATATTTACAGAAAAAATTCAAATATCACTAATATTTAAAGCAAAATTTATATTATATATTTTAGCTAGTTCCACAAGATCTACTATGTTCACAAAATATGTGAATGGTGTCATTTCATTATCGATTAATGCTAGTGATGGTTTACATGTCTCTATAGGCCTAAGACGTTGATTCATCAACCCATTCTTTTCATTAGCATTCATTCAAATAAAATCCACACAATCTGAATAAAAACATGCCATGATACTAGAATAAATAATCTAGGAACTAAAATCACAAATTTGAAATGAGTGGAAATTGCTCGACCTAATTAATGTGCTAAAATCCTCATACATTGTCATATTTTTATTCCTTCACTAACTAGAAGAATAGTTTCACATGAGAATATTTTTATGATCCACTTGACAATGTTTGACTACACCAATCTACAATAGTTGTAGAATCAATTAATTTTGAACCATTATTGTATGTAAAATCCTCTCTTTTTAAAGCCCTTTGTACACATGTTGTGGCACCATCATAATCCCCTTTCCAATGCCCAAACTCAAAGAAACTAAAAAATGTTGAACTCTAGTATTCATGTGCATCTTCCTTAACCAATAAAACATGTGAGAATTCTTAAATTGAGTTAAATAATTATTAGACCAAACATAGTGTTGATTACACATGATATCTCTTACATTCAAAGTCTAGCAAAACATCTCAAAAAAACCTTGGATAAACTATGTGGAATGTGATATGTCATCACCAATATAAAATTTGTACTTTCTCAAAATATTTCCAACACCATTTGTGTTATCGGTGAATGCTTAAGTGTAATATACACAAAAATGGAAAATGAAATTTAGTTATAACTTACTAGGATTGAACCTCATTTTGTGGTTATATGTACAAAAAAATCAACAACTGAAATAATGGTCCTAATTGGGAATTTTTCTGTGCATATCCTAAATTTCTCATCCAAAAAGTGATATCGGTATGTGTATCTTGCATACTAGCAAATTTTTTTAAAGCTTACTATAAAATTAGATACATGTACGAGGTCTTGGTTGTAACCAAATTAGCTATTAATGACTCTCATCCATATTTTAATTCATAATTTACATATTTTCACTTCTTAAAATCAACCAATTGCTTTCAAAACTCATGTGTAATTTCCTCATGTAGACAACCACTCCAACGTGACAAGTAACAACAACAATTATTACATGTTATATCCAAACATTTTTGATAAAAAAGTAGTCCATCAAGTCTTTTACATAAAATACTTGGGACTAATTCTCTTTTGGATTTTGGTGGAGAAGATACCCTACATTCTTACATAATATTGTCATCATGTAAAGTACAACATATATAATAAAAACATCAAAATGCATAGAAAATTTGATATAGACCTTACAACAACAAGTGGTGCATGTTTGGTTTATTTTGACATAAAATGGATTGCACATCTCAAATGACCTTTGGATAATCCTCAATTGATCCTTATATTGTTCAAGAAAGTTATTATAGAGTTCTGTTTGGGTTGTTTCCAAGAAATGTTTTGGATGTGGCTCACAAATTTTCAAAACTTTACTTCTTCTTTAGTCTTTAAGATTAGGCGAGACCCTTGTGTTTTCATGAAAAAAATTTCAATAAAATTTCCTATTAATTATACTAATTCATCTTTTTTAGTCTACCACTATTTGACCAACACTCTATGATTGAAGGATCCTGTAATATTGTTCTTCTTCCGATGGATTTATATAAATTTTTCCTATATAATTTCGGGTTGTACTTGTTTCACTTACAAATCGATGCTTAATTGTTACCTTACTCACAATATCCTCAGTTAATATTCATCTTGCAACATTACTATATTTATTTTGACTAGTTTTTACCTATTGAATTAAATGCTTCACTTAGATTCTTTACGATTACATTATTTCTTCCCTCTAGTTTGTTTGTTCTCAACCCTAAATTATGCATATATGCCTCATCTTATTTATTTTAATATTTTCAATAAGTAATTGATAACATTGTGTATGTGTTTTGTTTTGAAACAAAGTCCCATACTTGTTTAACATGACATCAAGATATACACTTTGACATTTTACCTTCCATGAAATCTAATAAATTCTCATCTATTTCAATAAAATATCTTGATGTTCGTCTAATTATCTTAAATGGAGGGTGGGCGTAAATAAGACATAATTCCTTATATATTTTGGTGTTATTGCATCAACCATAAGATGGGGATTTTTAAGTAAGTCAACATCTAACTCTATGGGGCTAGCAAATTGCTCTACATTTGAAATGGGTTCAAATGGGGTCATCATATGATCATATTCATTAACATCATGCAAATTTATTATATCATCATATTTGAAATTTCATTAGGGAAATTTTTTCATTACATCGTGTTTCGTCATTTATTAACAATTCATTACCATGTCTTACATATTCGAGTTTTATTATTTGTGACAAGATTTTTTTCTTCTCTAATCTCACTTGAAGATGTTTCTAAATTTAATTCTATTGAATTGGATATGTTATTACTAATAGAAACAATATTTGTTATAGAATAAGTACCTCTACTTTCATTAGAACATTTTTTTCCATTTCTCTTCTAAGTTCTTTCCTTTTTCTTTCTTTTTCTTTTTGAACTTCAAGTTCTTCATTTATATTATATCTTTAATTCATCTTCGACGATGACTATTGGACCCTATGGTTGAACTTTATGCTTTTTTATTACATGAGGATCAAAATTCTAATAAAAATGATCATTTTGATGTTCGAGAAAAGACAAAATAGATAATTCAAAGGACTACCCTGTGTAGATCTAATTCAAAACACATAAAGTGTAAAATTCTCTATGAAATCAGTAATCAAAATATGAATTTTATGATTTTCTTATAATTCTAGGGTGCATGACCTTTACAAAAACATGCACACCCTTTGCAGATGTAGTTACAAATCGTGCAGATGAGCGAAAAAATTAATAAAATCTAATTACGCTTTACTAAGGGTTATGCCCTTTCTATTTTTTCAAAATTTCAATGTTTTCCCCTCCTAAACAACCATTGATTTTGGTTGGGGGATCCAAACCTTAGGTTTGGACTTGCATTTGATAAGCCAAGAAGGCTTTTGGAGGATTTTGAACATTTATTCACCTTCGTAGGCATAAAATATTTGTCATCTTTATGTATTTTTTTTTAAAAATATATGCATTAAATAGAGGGGAGAATCTAATTTTTAAAATTAAATTATTATTTTCAATTACTACTTAATTTCTACATAATGTAACTCATTATGATTGATTCATTAGTGTTACCAATAGTTTAATAACTTTTTGAAAATCAACCAATGGATTACAAAACTTATATCTCAATAATCTACTCACTTTGTTGGTTACTATTTTAAAACAATTCGATATATGAAGTTAAACTCAAAAAGTTGTGTCCGTACACTTCTATTTTCATTTTCCTACTTTCTTGACTTGTAAAATCATTTAAAATTATTATATTAATTGAAAAATATGAAAAATTATTTTAAAATTTTTCATTTGTTTTGAATCCTTGTATGAAATTTAATTTAAATATTCATTCATTTTCTTCAAACAAGTGTGTCCATGCACATGCAATTTTTTTAATCTTTTCACAAAAACTTACCACTCGTAGAAATGAGTAAATTTCACATACTTATCTCATATAGGTATTGCAAAAAAATACATATTTTAATAGTAGATTCAAAATCTCATGATTTATCTACTTATGTCATCAAAAAATTATTTGACCAAGTGCCTCTAAAATTCTATCCAAGTTCATGTATTTCTTATTTTCAGGACAAAGGTGGCCACTCATCCTCCCCTTTTGACCCCCATTATCCTGCGCATCTATCTAGTTGTGATGCAATTTATTCTCCTTGATGCTTTAAGGTTACCTTCTTTTTAAAATTGCTTCCTTAAACTCTTGAGGTGATGTCATGCTACCTTTTTCTTGTTTTAATCATTATCAACTCTAAATGGTGAATCCTATAACCATCTTAAGGATTTATTAAAAATGTTTTGTATGAAATAACCTTATTTGGGTTGGTTTCGATATATGTCTTGAGCTCCTCCTCTTTGAACGAACTACTCATGTTTTAACTTCATTAGAATTTTTCTTATGTCCATATTTCTACCAACAAAACCTAGGCCTACATCTTTTGGCATCTCCTCAATTTCAATGGGATTTAGAATTCCTTGGTCACCTTCGCTTAGGTCTTTGACACCATTTTACATCTTCAAAACTAACTTAGAACCAATTCATTTAGTATACTTTTCAAATTTACCTAGGGAATATCAAATGGCATTTGACTCAATGGTGAAAGATGTTTGGCTCTTAAAGAGCCCACCAAGGTTCAATTCTCACTGAAAGCGAAGTCGGGAGATACCATAATAAGAGATGAGGCTGGGATCGTGCCTTGAATGAATTTGGTAGAATGGAAACCCCTCAGTCCTTGGCCACTTAGCCAAAGAATTTTTCCCACCGCAACCATGGGATATGGTGGTATATGACCCGCCATGTTTCAAACAAAAAATTTACCTAGGGACTCATATTAAATATAATTTGGAGATTAAGAAATAGGTGAGTTACTTACCTTTCTTTCCTCTTTGCGAGATGAAGATTTTGGTGTAGAGTTAGGCTTCTTTGGAATAGAGCACTCCTCTTTCCTCTTTGCCTCTTATGTGCTTCTTAGAGCATGGCTAAATTATCCTCTTCTAGAACCAACTCTTGTTGTAAGTTCTCTATGAAATGAACATTTCTAGTCTCGGCCATTTCTGTCTCATATTTTGGTGCTACACCTAGATTCACTTCTTCTACAATTCAAATAAAGAAATATGGCCGGTGAGACAATTGACCTTGGATTGGGAAATTTGATTTAATCTTTAAACCAATACTCTATTCCTTTATATATGCTAAGTACCCGAGTAACCTTAAGTCATATTTGTAGAATAAGATATTAGCTATGAAGAATATTGAAGTCTAGTATTTGAGTAGTATTAGTTGATTTGGAAGACAAAGCGAAAGTTATACTCTTTGTATCATAAAAATACTCTTTTTTAATTATTGGTAAATTGTTTTGAAGGGACCATACCCTATAGTACAAAAGGCTCAAAATCCAGGATAAACGGTGAGAGCAGAGTGGTTTTTTGATATGTGGGGCCACATCCCAACAAAAAATCCTAAGAAGAGCTAGATATTATTATAAAGACAAAGGCATGGGCCAACCGCCTCTGAGAATCCCAACAACATGCACAAAACAACAATACCACACCAAAATAGTAGCAAATAACTTATTAAGAGACTTGTTAAAAAAATTTGAGCAATCTTTAGGGCCTTATAGAGGTTGATGGCAGTTTACAAATTATTGTCTTGACTGCTCTCAACAACAGTCTTCTTCTCGATTCTTTCATTCTTTCAGTTGCCCCTAGGATACCACTAACATCACAAATCTTCTTGACATGGATTTCATGAAATCAAGCACAACCCTGTGAATGGAAAGTTGGTTGATTTGCTTGTTCTCAACATGTTGAACTTTTTCCTCCAGGGAATTGAGCTGGTTGGTTAGAGTTTCAATTCTCTCTTCCAGTCTTGAAAGAGTGGAGGGGTCTAAATTTTCCTTGTTACCTTCCTTAAGAAGGAAGTCCACATTGTCTTCTATACCTTTTATAGCCTCGTCCTGCTGCTTCAATTGTGTTGTTAAAATAGAGCTTGCAAGAGGTTCAGGAGCAGACTAACTGATAGCCATAAGATTTTTGGCCCCCACAATTCCTTTACCCTTACTACTGCTACACATGACTCTTTTAGCTAGGGGATCAGAGCTGGGTGGCATGTAGTTGTGGTTTTGGAATGGATCTTGGGATGTTGAGGACGAGGGTATAGGGGGCCAAGATCATTAACCCCCAGGGACATCAAGGAATTACTGCTACAGAAGGAAGATCACTCCTTGATGAAGAGGAGACTCCTCAAATGGGCTTGAACATCACACACCAATTTCTCAAGAGAATGCAAGAATATAGTAAGACAAACTGACCTTGGAAGCATGCCTAAAATGGTTCAGAAGGACCAAGTGATGGAGTGACAGAGTTGAAAAGTGTCCTTCCAGGGTGATGTACCACACAACCATTTTATCTACTTCACCATATGGGGGATAGAAGAGTAGAGAATATCAGACTTCCCAATCTGCATAGCTTCATCTCCATCCACAAATTATTGCTCCTCGATGTCCTTGTCAAATTTGTTATGATAGAACTTAACCCCTTCCATACTCAGCCCAGTGATGAAAGAGATCAGACTCTTGGTGATGGTAAATTCTTTTCCCTTGAAAGTGATCACCCTGTCTTTCCATTTTGGGTGAAAGTGAGAGAGATGTGTATATCGTGACCTCTTATTCTTTGCATAAAATATGTGAAGCCATCCACATTTAGGGCATGTCATAATTCAACATTCTGTTTCCAGGATGGATCACATATAGGCTCCACTCTACAAGGAGGTCCTCCCATTTTGAAATTGGAAATCACATATAGAACAACAACAAACTGAGACACTGACTAGGATGTGATCCTTCAAAGAATAGAGATGTCTAAGCCCGATAGGATAATAACAAAACAGAGGACTTGCAGAGCATCCAAAACTTTCCACCAACACTGCACAAACTTCTTAACAACACTTCTATCAAATCCAAGGAACAATAAACAATGAAAAAGGATCCATTTGGAAGAGATAACTCTTGAATGTTGGGAGTACCAAAAATCCTTTCTCCACACGTGCCAAATCCATGACTTAGAATGATTAAAAAGCTAGGTGGCCTTGGCTTCTTTAAAAATGATGGATCTTCTTGCGAGAGAGATATCCTCATAATCATGCCAAATTTTGAATTTATTATTAATGATGCCATCATTAGCAAGTGCGTCAGCCGCACTATTCCCCTCTCTATAAACATGGTGAATATTGATATTATTGAAACCTTTACATAGGACCTTGGCTTCATTTATAAAATATTTTATGGTCCAATTTGGAGGGTTAAGAGCCTGTAAGGTTGTTTATAATGTTCATAGAGTCTCCCTCAATAATCAAATTACTCACCTTGAGATCCCTTGAAGATTCGATTCCCCAGAGAGTGGCGAGGGCCTCAGCATAGTGGTTTGATTGTTTTCCCATAGGACCTGCATAAGTAGCAATGGGGTGTCCATGATGGTTTCTAATTAGACCACCACCACCAGCTACACCTGGGTTACCCTTAGAGGCCCCATCAAAATTCAATTTGTACCATCCATCATGTGGGGGAATTCACTTAACATGAGATCTGTCAATGCTGGGAGATAGAATTTGACCCTGCTAAATTTCAATATTCCAGGTACTTAAGAACCTTTCCTCTTCTTTGAGATACATAACAAGACTCTTAATATTTGATCATGCTCTTATTATTTGAGCCATATATATTTGAAGTGTTATGTTAATGTTGTGACCACTTATGGGTCAATTACACTTGATGATGGAAGAGATATTATCACAAAGCTCTACTTTAGGATAAATATATTCTTACCATGTATGCGATTGAGCTTGTTGTGAGAAGTACTAGGTTAATACTAGTATACATTTACCTAATTTGGGTGTGATGGATGTCCCTTATTGGGGCTTTTACATGGCCTAGGCTATAGCTAGAAGTCTACGAAACATTGAATAGTGTTTAGATAATATAAGTACTAAAACCTAGGTTCAAAACTCATGCTAAGTTAGTTAATAAACATGGCCATTAATATCATGCTATGATTGGATAATATGATTAAGCCTCATTCTAGAAGAGAAAATGCATTGAAATCCATAAAATTGTTATAATATATATGCATGAATGTGACTGTGAATAAGAATCAATTCAACTCAGGTAGTCCTGCAATGAAGAAATGAGGAATGGTAGTCAAACGAAATAGGTTAACCCTTAGGAATCCTTGATTCACTTAAGGCAACTAGGAAATGAATCTTTGCATAACAAAATATCTCGAAAGTAGGACCAAGTAGCATGTCAAATAAGATTTAACCAAATATTGGATTGGGGTTTAAAAAATATATTGGGAGTTTATTAAAGATTGGTTGTGTGTTTAGTTAACAACTACTTCCCTAAGATAATTGATAAAGATCATGAAAAATTTCCTTCCAATCCTCGGTGTTCGAGTTGTTACGAGTAGTGGTTTTAACACAAAAGGGTGTAATCCTTCCTATCATATCTTTCCTATATATTTGTAGTGCTCAATTTTAGATATGTATATCTAGACACATTTTACGTGTACTGGAGAAATTAAAGCACAATATTTTTACTAGATTCTAAGAAGCATTGGGATTCTTTTGTTTTGTAGGTTAGAAGATATGAAATTTATGATAAGATCGATCTTCTCCTCATTTTAATTTTTAGATAAAAATTTAACTTCGAGAAATCTCAATCTCCAAAAAAATCCTTTTGAGATAAGTGTTTATTTGTCTTTAATTTGATATTAGTTTATGGTGAAGAGACTAAACAAAACCCTTCTAAGGTAAGTGTTTGTTTGTCTTTAATTTAATATGTATGCACAAAGGCATCAAGGGGGTATTACCTAGATACCTATTTTTAGCATGGGAGTATTTAATTACTTTGGTGCTAGTGTATTTATGTGTTTATTGATTATTTGTTAGTCTCTTATTGACATACAATTCCTTGTGTCATCAACTTTTGTCCTACCTTTGTCTTGTTTTTTTGTGTCTTCATATTTTTTTGTCGACCTTTCTTCATATTTTTTGTCAATATGTCCCCTTATTAGCCCCCTTTGTCCTTGTAATTTTCTATTTTGTTTATGATATACCTATTTTCTTTCTCTTCCTCATTTTTTCTCTCCCTTATTTCTAGCCTCATTTGGGACTTTTACCAATTTCGTAGTATGCGTGATAGAAACATACCTATATTTATGATTACATCTCCATTAAAGTGGTCTTCTTGCTTTTTGGGCCTTTTTGACCTCAAACTTATCTTCCTCGAGTTTTGTGCCCTTTCTTGGCCTTTCATGTTTGTTTTTGTTTTGTGCCCTTTTTGGTCTTTACACATATACGTGTATTAGTGTAGTTTGGTCAACAAAAAGGTAATCATACGTTGAGTTATTCCTTTTTGTAAGAGTGATATTAAAGTTAAAAGAGCATATTGTATACTATGTATGAAGCATTTATGTGCCAAAAGTCTAATTCAAACATTTAAAGATTTATTCTAGCTTATATTATTTCTTGCACATATTTAAATATAAGTATTGTGGCACTTACATAAACCAAATTGACTAATGAGTTGTATCAAGTACCTTTTTTATTTTTAAAATCACGAGGGATATGATAATAATGGAGGTATAGCTCATACACCTATTCGCATCCCCCATGTTTATGAGTTTTGTAACAAGTTAAATACATAATAGGATTTTGAAAAAGAATATTGAATTCCCAATAATTTGTGATAGAATAAAGAAAGTAAGTGGACTTTACAAATTAGGCCATAAAAAATGCATTCGCATCATCGATTCACGATTCTGAAAGATAAATCTATTTTTGTAAAATTATGATCTCCACAATTTTGGTTATATCCTAACGAAATCAATCACATGTTGATAAAATTGGTCAACGTAGTTTCTTGGTCCTTTTTAAGAGTTGTTTTTCTTGTCATCTTGACATGTTTTCCATATAATATCACTAACAATTGCGTCCCGTTTCTAGAAATATCAACGAATCTATGTCTCCAACCCCAATTATCTCTACTCTTTCCGAGAATCTAATTTTTCCATATTATTCTAGTTTTACTATGATTTAAATTAGACCCTTATTTCTACAATTAAATATATAAATAATTAACCTATATTTAATTAAACCTAATTAATTTTAGGTACAGATTATGTTTTTGCATTTGTGTATCTAAAACTACTTTCCAACATTTAAGTAACCATCTTATTCTCATTAAAAATTGGTAAGTTTGATTTCAAATTCAGTACTTGTTATGAATAAAATATTATTTTAGTTTGGTAAAGTGAGGAAATCTTTTTGAAGCTTCTATCATGCAAGTAAATGTTAGGAAACCACAAACTTTGCAACAATGAATAAGTACAAATTTGAATAACAAAACTACAGTTTACAGAGATAGAGATAAAATAAATATACAAAATAGCAAACATGCAAGAAACGAACATCAGATTTATGCGGTAAAACCTCAGCTAAGTGCTTAGGGAAACATCCACGATGCAAGATATAAGACTTTTATTAACTCAAGATGAACAAATTACATGTAAACTTGTTATGAGGTACTTTGGATCTCCACAAAAATAAATACACCTAATTGGTAAAATACAATTAGGTTTCCTCGTAAAAATAGAGTGGCAAAACGCCATTAAGATTTTCCTCCCTAAAAATAGAATTCAGTGGAATCTGTCTTTCTATAAACAAGAAATTGACTCCTCGCCCCCAAACCCTCGACTCCTTGAAGTCATCCATCTGATCGTCTTACAATATCTCAATCGATCTACACAATTGACGTGACACACAGCAAAAAGAGGATCAATAGCCTTTGCTAGAGATGAAAAAACAAAAGGCGATTGACTGAGCCTCATACAAATGTCCACATACCATTTTGCTAGACATAATCTTGATCTTCAGATGGTCGAAATTGAAATGAGAAAAATCCCTTGTTAAATGAAGACCTTACTCCCGACACAGTTTCATCCATCCTGAAAAATCTTCCAAAAGTATTTTCCGCCACACATCTACAGGTTAAAGTGCGTTGGCCTGTATCCTCCTCGACAGTAGACAAAACTGCATCCGCAATTAAAAATTATGGCATCCTCCTCGAGATCAGATGTCGAAGAAAAAGATTTTTCATGACATCGCAGTCATCATAAGATCTTCCTTCACTTCACACAAATCAAACATAACATTGTTGTTAGGAGAAAGAATTAATCACTACCAAATAAGTAATTAGTGTATTCTTTCTCTTTTCAAAATAGTAATTTATTTATTTTGGCTTTTGGGAGACAATAAGTCAATTTGAAATTTGGGATTTTAATTCTCACTAACCTTATTTATTTTGTAAATTAGATTTTTAATATTAATTTTTTCTATGAGTTTTTATTACAAGATCCACATTGTTATGTATGAGCAAGCACAAAGTAGAGATAAATATCTACAAGAAAACAAGTGTAATTGAGTCTTTGTGGGTTTTGCTTCTCAAAAATATTATCAATATATTTGTTGGCAAAGTCATTGGTTGATTAAAAAATTGAAGTAATTTTCTGTCATATTTAAATTTTGGAACCATTGGTTATGTGATGTATAATCTTTTTAATTATATGTTTAGTTTATACGATGTACGACATTTATGCCCTTTTTATTCTCGGCGATAAACAATTATTGTTTATTTTCTCTCTGATATTTCAAGTGTGATTGTAAACTAGTACTTATATTTTTAAACAAGATTCAATGTATGACATTTTATTATCTTTTTTTTTCTTTTGAATAATCTCGTACTTATTTGTTTCTAAGTTTTAACAATTATATAAGAGGCATGTTATTAATTTTACAAAAAATAAATAAATTATTACTTTAGGAAGGTTAGTCTTGTTTGAGAACAATAATATTTGAAATGGAGATGGTGTTGTCTATTGAAAAGTAACTAACATTTTATTTTTTCAATTGAAGGGTAACATGTTATTTAACTGTCATTTATGAAGGGTCAAGCTTAACCTATCTCTTCAAATTTAAATATGGGAGCTCTTCAAATTTGACAAATGATGATATATTATTCTCTTTGAAGGTTAGGGTTTTGATGCGACGACTATGTTAGGGTTTAGGTCTTTCATCCTCCCATGCTTGTTGTTGCCGTATGGGCTTGTTTGTCACACTCTGATTTCTTGGGAATTTGGCGGGATTTTTACTTTACACACATAGTTAATTCATTGAGTGGGCTCTTTACTCCACCCTTTAGGTGACATTACGCTTATATTAATGGCTTCACTCTCACTTCGCCTTCATCTATTGATGTAGGTTTAGTTAATGACAACGCTTAGCTCATGGCTCCAAAGAAGGTGAGGAAATTTGTCCCGAAGGTCTTTGTGAGGTAACAAATTTGAATCTAAGACTCCTTTGCCTGATGTTGTGCTTAATTTACCTGAATTTGATAAGGCTTGTAACTAAATTTTATAATTAAGCCTTGTAAGGTATTTTGTTGGCCAAGACCCCCTAAAATACTATTGAAGCAATGGGTTCACAACCATTGGCAACACCATGGTGTCAAACTCGAGGGAGTGCAAAACCTCACCAAGGGTTTTTTCTTATTTCATTTCAATAATGTTGAGCATTGCAAAGCCATTTTCAACCATGGCCCCTGGTTTATTTGAAACACACTAGTGGTGTTTTCTCACTGAGACCAGGGATTTCTAGGTTTCGAACAAGCCAAGCTTAAAATCCTAGTATGGGTGGAATTTCCCGGGGTTGTATCTCCCCTTGTGGGAATTTGTTGAACACTTAATCAAACCCTTAGGTCGAATTATTTGTCTATAACAACCCAAATTTTTTAACTCTCACCCTCGAAAGTGTGTTTGCGTTGAGGTGGATATGTTCAAAGACTTAAAATACACCATTGATTTTCAAGTTGGAGATACCTAATTTTCTCAACATGTGCTTTATATTAACTTACCTAATCCTTGATTTTGTTTCCAAGATTCTAACCATATGATTCGTGAGTGTCCTCTCATGTCCAAATCCCACCCTGTGTTGTAAGAAAATTCACAAATAGAGTCCAAATATCCTTCATTATCAGATGGATGGACCATAGTAGCCAATAAAATTGGTTTCGTTCATGTTCATACAAAACCCGTAGGTTCTTATTAACCAATAAATGCGAATGGAGCTAGCTCCTCTATCGATCTGTCCAAACAAGTTGTGCCTCAACCGTGCACGCTCGCTCCATCTCCCTCCTATTGCCCATTAGATTCCTCTATAGGTGTTCCTTGAAATCCCCACTACTTGATAACTTTGCCCCTTCCTTCGGTTTCCATAAGCGTTATTCATGGAAGTAAAGAAACTTTCTTTTACCCAAAAAGTGTGCCTTAGTTGATTTTGTATCCTTGCTCAAATGGAAGATGGTGAATTTGTGCAAGAAATATGTAGAGCGTGGTCGGTGGCGGATGTTTCTCATGTCACTTTTCCCCACAACCAATTTTCTACCCTCTCCAATCTTGATGATGAGGGATCTATGTACCTCAATTCTGTCCAATGATTGTGTACTATTAGAATATATGTGGCCTTATTAAGCCCACCCGGAGATATCTGGTTAGGGAAAATTGTCTTCACTTTCATCATATGTGTGTTCTTTATCTGCGAAGTTAAAATTGCAAGGTTTTTACTCGTTACGCTGCTCGCACCATCTGGCCCAATGTTCTTTGTCACGTGTCCAATCACGACCACTAGGCGTGGAGGGGTCATTACCTTGATTAGCCATGATCTTTCCTAGCATGTGATTTCTTAGGGCTCTGAGAGACCCAACTCATCGGGTGGTTTGGAATCTTTTCAATTTTGATGGGCGTATCCTCGGGATTTCTAATATTTATGCATCCAATGATGTTGTTGAACGAGCTATGTTTTGGATATGTCTTGTTAACTCCTTACCTAATGATCTTGGGATCATATGTGGTGATTTTAATATGGTTGAATACACGAAAGATAAGGTCATTCATTTACCTATACATTGGTGCATGAGAGAGTGGGAGGATGGTTCTATCTGTGGCATAAGCTCAAAATATTTTAGCCCTATTTACCCTTTAAGGAGAGCTCTAATTATCCCTAGTTCACTTGGTCCAATTTTCGAAAGGGTCAAGATCAAATTGTTCAACGTCTGGACCATGATTTTATGCCAAGTTAAGACTTTTTATTTTATTTTTCTCCCATTTTAGGTAGACACTGTTGCGGTTATTAACAATGCTCTTCTATCTCGATCATTCCCCACTTTATTTGATATTATCTAGGTTAATCTGCAAAAGCATGAAGTCACTCTCAATTTTATTTAAACACTGTGCACCTAAAACATGCTCGGACTATGTCACGTATCCAATGCGTTTGGAAATTGGTGCCTCACCACTGCTTCGCTTGAAGAGGAATGGATTTCTTGGTGGAATGACATCATCAAAAGAAGAAGGACTGCCTTTGTATTTATGGAAAACAAGTTGCTCTCTTTCAACAGGTTACACATGAAGCATCATATAGCGAGTTTTAATGAATCTCACAAGAACTTACTTCCTCTCATCTTAATCAAAATTTGCAACCGTAGGCTACCCATTGGAGGTGCAAAATTAAGGTGGAGGAAGCTTACAAAGCCAGAGTTCTCTCGTCGCATGCTAGTTTATATAAGCTCAAAGTCGATGAAAAAGCCTCTAAAGAATTCTTTACCATGCTCTTCACCAAGACATTATTTCACACAAATCAAAGCTATTTTTCAAGGCAATGATTGGCTAACTTCCTTACGACATCCTCCTACCGTTTTTCCACCATCATCATGGATTTTTTTCCTCCTAACACCATCGACAACCACACTAAAGAAGAGGCTCTGTTAAAATCCCTATAAGTTGTGACATGTAACGTCACTCACTCTCGATGAGTTACATATGATAGACCTTTATCCCTCATAGATCTCAAGGAAGTGACCTTTCAAATAGCTCTTGAAAAGCTCTAGTTATTTATGGATTCCTCTCTGAATTCTAAAAAACCTGTGGGATACTTTGGGGATTGATCTCGCTTAATGTGTACCTTAAAGCATTAAATTCTAATTCTATGGGTGAGTTGATCAACCAAGGAAATATAGAGTTTATCGCCAAATCTAGAGACCACTGAAAAATTTCTAACTCGGAAACCTATCACCTTTCTCAATATGTCTTAAAAATTATTGCCGACACTTTTATCTAACATGGCTTCCAATCTCATTCCTCTTATTGTTGAAATGCAAGCGGACTTGTTTCATTAAACACATTTACATCTTAGACAACATTATTGTTGTTTGGGAAGGAATGGAATGGTCTCGTCTCTCTAACCGGAATGCTTTATTTAAGAAAATTGATAATGCCAAAGCTTATGATTGAATTGAATGGTATTTCATTCTAGCTATGCTTCAAGATCTTTAATTTGGGCCAATATTTGTGCACATTGTGCATATGCTTTTTAACAATGTTGGAGCTTGTATTACCATCAATGGGGCTCAATCCTCTAGGTTTGGTGTATTCATATCCATTTGTCAAATGTATATTTTAGCCCCCTTGTTGTATATGTTGGAAGCGAAGGGTTTAATTACCTGCTTTTCCATAGTGCTTCTCAAAGTGAGAGTAAAGGGATTTCTTTTCATGCCTTAGATCGGTAACTCATTTATGGCCACATTGCACATGAATCTTTTCAAACTCTCCTTGATGAGGAACAATCTGCTCAAATTTCTTTAGATCATCTTGAAACATTCTACTTGGCTTCCTGGATCCTCCATTAAGTGGAAAAAAACCGAGTTCTATCGGTAATCCCGATTTCTATCCCTCCCTGGTTGGAAGGTTTCTGAATGGAGCTAGATCCACCAGTACCAAATTCAAATTTCTTGGCATTCCATTTTCCTTCTAAGCTAATTCTACGTAACTTTGGAGTTATGTTGTTGAACTTAGATTGAGCGCAAGATTTCCTTTTGGATCACCAAACCTCTTTCTCTGGTAGGAAAGTTTCATATTTGTTCCAAGGTTTTAGCGGCTACTCATGTCTATTATTCCTCTTGATGGGCTTCATCTAATGTTGCTTATGCCAATCTTGAGAAAATTATAAGGGATTTTTATGGGTTAATTCTAAGGGGAAAATGGGTTTTATAGGGTTTCTGGGATATCTATTGTAGGCCTAAAAATGCTAGTGGCCTTGGGTTGCTTGACATTAAACGCCAAGGTCATGCTATCTTTGAAGTGGTTAATTCATAGCACGGAGGGTAATGAGGCTTAGAAGATTTTTCTCCAACATGACATTTTCAAGGATCTCCTTCTGTAGACAAGCTTGGAAAGGTCTAAATTTCCAGTCCCTTCTACTCTACCCTGTTTACTACTAAAATTGGAGGCACTTTCATTGCCCAAAATATTTGAAAATCTTGGGAGATTATTAAATCACACCTAATATGGAAGGGAGATGGTTTTAGGTCTGGTTTGTCTATTAAATCTCATTCTCTTTGGTAGTTCTCTATTCTCACTATTTATGGTGAATTTCAAATTATTATTATTATGCCGAAATACCAAATAAAATATAAATAAAGTAAGGTTTAGCGATACTTACACCGATAAATGCAATGTCAGGATGAGTGGATACACTAATAATAGGGAAGACTCCTTTCACCGAGTGAGAGAACATGTATGTAAAGACATATCAATAAAATAGATATTAGATAATGATTAAATGATTTTCTTAGCAAAGGCCAATCCTAAGAATTTAAAGGGCTTCCTTGAATGGTGCCAACTCGTGTTTTTGAATCAAGTGATATAATAATGAAATAAGATAATGACAATATGATTATAATTCAAGAGGGATAGATATATCTTGCTTCACGTAGTAGGGGGCATAGGCTAGGGCTACGGGCGGTTCAAGTTCCTTGAAATATTTGAGCCATGTTTGCTTTGCCACATCTTGTATTTTGCATATGATATCAAGTTTCTCTTCGATGTCCTAGATATCGGGTCTTAAGGTAATGGCAAATAGGCTAAGTTTATGTGAGATCTCGAACTACTACCACAAGAAAGGTTGTTGTGGGATCGAGATTTTGTATATGCTTGTAATGGGGTGTACATGTCCTGGAATAGTCATCTAAAGAAAAGACATGATTGTAAAGTTGTTTGTTAGAAAAATTAGATGATAAGATGTAACCCTAAGGATAAAAGACATGGATTGACAAATGATTGGGAATCGGTAATGATCGGGAACAAAATGGTATATTTCAATAAAAGCAGTAAAACAAACTGTTTCAAATGCATATTGTGATATTGGCAATGCTAAGATGAGATACGAGGTTGGAGAGACAAAATGAATGAAAAAACCATGATTACTATACGTATGAAGAGTTAAATTAAGTACAGGATGGATGGGGATCTGATCGATGGTGATTGGGGATTAACGATAATCCCTAGTAAAAGTGGTTGATATGCTAAAAGTTAAACAAATGGCTAAACAAAACACAGAAGGTATGATGGCTATACATGGTTAATATAACGAGTGTTTGAAAAATATAACTAAAGTAAGATATGATTGAAAGAACATGCAATATACCTTGTTTAATGAGGATGAAGATGATAGAACTCAAAATGGCAGAGTGAATGTTAGAGGAGGAATCCCAAAGGATAATAAAAACTATGAATGATCTTCTAACGTCGCGAGGTCATGCAGGGTCTCAATAATTCGTCAGAGTGACCAATCTATTTGATCTATCTAATTCGAAATGATGTAGGATGAAGTTTAAATATGATCGGTGGCGCTTTGTAGCGATCGTCATCGGTCTGTCAAAGAGGTTAAAAAACTATGAAAGGATGGAAAATGGTTGAAACCACTTTCCATCCGAGGGTTGAGGTTGTTTTAGAACGATGGGAGGTTAGGAATCGGTAGGAAGAGGTTAGGGGTTAGGATGGTTAGGGTAATTTAGGTTAGGTTTGTTTTAGATGGTTAGGGAGGGTAAATGAGATTCTACATAGGTAGATGAGGGTTTACAATGGTAAATTAGATTATAGGGATAATGGACTTAGGATAGTGATAATAGTGTAAATAATGATAATGTGATTAATATGTGTAGGGTCACCTAGGGGTGAAAAAGTGGTGTCTACATTTGCCCCTTTTTTTTGAGTTGTCTATAGGCACGCGCTATGAGACAAAAACTAAATACGAAGATGCCTCGATTTTATGGTAAGGATATTGTTCCCCTTAAGCCAATGCCTAACTATTTTTTCATTGGATTGCAAAGAGTTAGATTGATTGGATAGGTCTCTTTAAAGATGCTACATGGCTTGACCATAATATGAAATGACCATGCCGAAGGAATACACAGAGATGGTAGTAGTCTTGAAACACTTGGTAGGGGATATTATACATCCTCAAGAGGGCGTTAATGTGGATATCCTACATATGTGTGCTTCAGGGAAGATCACTACAAGGAGAGGATCCAATGGGAGCACTCTCGCGTGGATGTGTGAAGTCATGGGACCAATGGGTCAGAGGCAGATATCCATAATGTGTGCAAAAAATGGATGTATGTTAAAAAAATAGTTTTGACAAGGTGTTGGGCATCAAAGAAAAGGCATATGAGCTCTAAACAATGTCAAAGAATATGTCGGAAAGGTTTACGAGAACAAAATTGATAAAATTTGTAAAAGGGATTGGATCGGTGGTGATTGATGATCATTGGTAGTGATGGGGATGATCGGCATCAATTTCTAGTCGGTGGTTACCCTATAAATATGGTTTGTATAGGCCGATTTGGGCACTAAATTGGCTCATTTACATGTGTTTAATTTTTTATTTGAGAGCTCGAGAAATTGATTTTGAGCGGGAGTGGTTAGAAGAGGGAGCGAGACGAGAGAGAGGTAAGTAGTTTTGAGATTTGTCATTTTTTTATTTTTGTGTTTTTATTTGATTTTGTGTTTATTGGAAAGTTGTATGCGGGAATGCCCAATCGTAATTGATCATATGATCGGTAGTGATTGGGATAATCACCATCGATCAACATGTGAAAATCGTTGTCGATTAATAATCGGTGGTTCTTGTTTATTTTTTTTGGATGAGATGACTAATGGATACAATTTGTCTTGTTTTACTCGCTAGAGATATGATATACCTCTAGGATAGGATCCCGGACATGTTAAAGGATATCAAAGGTGATATGAAATATGTAGAGTGAGATCATTTGTTAGCTATTGGTTTAGGGGATTCTGCCACTCCCAACAAATTTCGAGAGATTCCATGTTGATGGTGGCATTATTGGATAGGTGGGACACGAGTATAAGGACATTAGGTTCCATATCTTTGGAGAGATGACAATTACATTGAAGGATGTGTAACATATTTTGAGGCTACCGATTGGGGGACTATTACACAAGAGGCCGATCTAGAGACGATAAAGAGGTTATATGGAGATGGTGCCTCAAATATCGGATATATTGCAAGGGGATTTCATTTTGAGAGTTATTTTGATGGAGATGCACTGAGGTAACTAGCCGATGTCGATGGTCATGTTGGCCATTTCATGCTATCCTTTGCCGCGATTTAGGAGAATGTAGATTTCCGTGGACATTGGCGGTTGTAGTATCCGAGATTATAGAGGACGAGATTATGTATGCATGGGGTATACCTTGCAGCGCAGTATACCGTGAGCTATGAGGTTATGAAACTAGGAGGAGATTTGGTTTGGATGTGGGGTTTCTTCTTCACTGTTAGGCCTATGAGCATATTACTATAGTGAGGCCACCAAGTCTACCTTGGAGGGTTGGGGACCTGACAAAGAATGTCATGGGTTTTATGAGATGAAGATTTGATTGGATGAGAGATGATGGTGTAGAGCATGATGAGGCCTATTATGTGGAGCACCTCAGTGGGCTATCTATAGATGATGTTGTTTGGAGGCCATATGTTAGATTTATTGCATGGTGGGTATGGATAAAGAGTTGGTTTGTTTGAGATGGGTGTGGTAGATTCATGGGCGACAGTAGACATGATTTAGGATGTATAGTTTCCTAGAGTGCGGAGGCGGTTTGGGTTACTACGGTAGATACAGTGAGCCAATTGTCTTTCAAATGAGATGATTTAGAGAGGGACCTGCTAGTGTCTAGTGATGAATGAGGCACAGCAGACGATAGAGGAGGGGGAGCTCAAGATGTAGATGTTGATGATGTAGGCGCAGTTGAGGGTTTTAGTTCCTGGTGGACACATAAGTGGGTTTTCTGAGGAGACTGTGTGGGGTGGTAGCGAGAGGGGTAGAGAGGTGGAGGAGGAGGGTGATGTGGAGTTGGGGAGGCTGCAAGCGTTATTTGATGCACTTCATATAGAGAGGGAATTGTTGATAGTGGAGCGAGATATGGATCGCTAGGAAAGGTATGTTTTGGTCTAGGAGCGATATCAAGCACGCTTAGAGTACGACTATTTTTAACAACAAAGACACAAATATCACTGGTAGTGGGAGGTGCTGTGGGTGAAGTATGGAGAGATGGGTACTGCATCGGAGAAAATGGTGAGTTAAGGAAAGATAACGAGGGGATGATGCGGGACACACTTTGTAATGCTTGTAGGAGGAGTGCGACAACTTGTGGAGGTCATATGAGAGCTCCAAGTTTTTGACTATAGAGCATTATCATGCCTTGGGAGATGAGATGTGATGTTATGTGTAGCTTGTGGCGGGCGTATCCGAGATGCAACTTGTTATGCAGAGTATAGAGCAAGCGAGCATAGGTTAGATTGGTAGGTCACCTCGGTGAGCACTTGTAGTGTTGTAAAACCTTGGAGAGATCCAGGACATGATGGAGGACCAAAGGTAGGCTGGTTATAGGTTATTTGATTTTCAAATTACCACATAGTCGACGGGTTTTATATATGACTTGGATGTATTGAGCCCTTTTAAGGAATTTTGTATATGTGTAAAATATTTCGATGATGTGTGTGTGTGTGTGTGTGCGCGCGCGCTTTTGTCTTCATGTGATGTGATTGATTTTGATTTAATGTTATATATGAGTTTGTGATGTGATTTTGAGATGTTTGGATAGATTAGATGTATGGATATGATGTTAAATGTTAATGTGATGTGACTTAAATATAGTGATCTTTGTATGTTTCTAATGCACTTTATCAAGGTCAAGAGTAGATGTTAAGATGTTTGGTGTTCAACCGGGTTTTGTATATGTGTGTGTGTGTGTGTGTGTGTGTGTGTGTGTGTGTGTGTGCGTGCGTGCGTATATACACACACATATATATACATATATATATGTATATATATGTGTGTGTATATACGAGACACACACACACACACATATACATACATACATATATATATGTGTGTGTGTGTGTGTGTGTATATACACTCACACACACATATACATACATATATATGTGTGTGTGTGTGTACATACATACATACATACATACATACATATATATATATATCTCGTGTGTGTGTATTTGTGTATGTGTGTGTATACACACACACACACAGATATATACATACATACATATATATATGTATGTATGTATGTATGTATATTCTGATGGTAAATTTAATATGTATGACAATGTACTTGAGGCCTTGTAACAAATGTTAACACATAACTAATAATAATTAGTCACATGTAGGATCATGGATATATGGAATGAGCTTATATACCTTCTTTCAACATGGGAAGGGTTTGTATGTAATTTGTATGGGGATAATAGGCTCTCCTTTGATGGTTTATAGGCTTGTGCCCCAGCTGTATTTTTATTGTGCAAACTGATCAATGCGGGAAGTTTACTTTTTGATAGGAAATTTGATCGATGCGGGAAGATTTCCTAGGATGTTTTTTATTATTTTGAATTTTTATGTGAAGGTTGATCGATGTAGGAAGCCTTTTGTAGCCATTATAATATTGGGTAATCATCCTTGAGGATTGGGATACATTTAAAAAAAAAAAAATTTGATGGCCATATTTTGATGGCCATATTTGATTAATAGTTGTCCTTGAGGATTAGTCTATATTTTTATGGTAATACTTGATGTAAGATGTTATAAATAGTTTTCCTTTGAGGGATCGATCTGTATTCTTGATAGTATGCATCCCTATGTATATTTTTTACTTTGTTTAAATTGAGGGCATGCCTAGTAGACCATTTAGGGAGGGGGGAAAGACGTACATATAAACTGCATAAGTGTACCCTTAACATGTTTACAGATTGGAAAAATAAGGGGAAGATGAAGGTAGATTAAGGGATTCCCGATTTTCGGGAGGAACTTGTCCATGTGGAAAATGTGATGAGTAGAGTTGTGGTACTCATCTTTAAGGTCGTAAATATAGGATATTGATGGGAGACCACATAATTTCGAATCATTACAATAGTAGGTGATAGATTGGTGATGGAATGAGATATTTTATGCAATTAATGTACTTGAAGTAGACATGTTAAAAATAGAAAGGTTGCAGTAAGTGCGAGAGCATTTAGGGGTTCCTTTTCAGGTTTACCATTAAGGGAGGCTAAGTGATAAGCTCCAAACCCATATTTATGAGTGATGATATATGGACCAATCCAGTTTGGAGAAAACTTCCCATATTGACTCCTTTCCAGAGTAGTGACATTTTGATTTTCTTTGAGGACAAGATCACCAATATTGAAGTCATGTTCTTTGACATGTTTATTATATGCTCTTTTGATGCATTCTTGATATACATGATGATGTTCAAGGGCTATTAGGTGGCGTTTGTCTAACAATTCAAGTTGTGTTAAGTGCTCCTGATGATACTCCTCATCGAAACAAAATATCTGAGGATATGTGGAGGGATAGAATTTGGACTTAAGAGGGAGGACAAAATTGGAGCCATAAACTAAAGAAAAGGGAGTAGCACTTGTAGGAGTACAGATGCTAGTCCAGATAGGCCCAAAGGGAAAACAAAATTTGGAGATGCCAATTCCTACCAACTTGATCGAAAGTTTACATAAGGATTTTTGTAGAGGCTTTTGCTTGACCATTTGCTTGTGGATAGTAAGGAGATGAAAATCTAAGCTTGATGTTGTAGGTGTCACAAAGTTTTTGAATCTTTTTGTTTTTGAAATATTTTCCATTATTTGTGATAATTTTGTGAGGAATGCCAAAGCAAAAAATAATGTGATGGTGGATGAATTCAACAATCTTATCAGCTTTAGTGGAGATGAGGGAATAGCTTCAAC
Organism: Taxus wallichiana var. yunnanensis; assembly: GCA_018340775.1. Lineage (NCBI taxonomy): Eukaryota > Viridiplantae > Streptophyta > Pinopsida > Cupressales > Taxaceae > Taxus > Taxus wallichiana. Next base: position 880,926,895 of record CM031239.1, on the reverse strand, counting down.
CCATTTTGTAAAGTATTGATTAGCAGTGATGATAGAATGATGTCATTGTGATGAACGAGGGTTGATGAGGCCAATGAGGTCAAGTCCCCATTATGAAAAAGGCCATAAATCCTAGGCGGGTTATAAATCCTGACTTGGTATATGAGTTTGGTTGAAGTGTTGTTCAAATTTAACGTGTTTATTGACATACTTGCAAAAATATTTTTAAGGGTAGGCAAGTAATATCCCATTTGTAGGACGCGTTTGGCAACAACCAAACCACTAAAATTTTCACCACATATGTCATCGTGGAATTCTTAGATAGCTTTGGTGGATTCATGAGATTTGAGGCATCAAAGTAGGAGGCCATCAAACCCACATTTGTAAAGGATTCCTCCTATGATGACATAGTGGTTAGCACGTTGTAGAAAATATATTTTAACGTTATTAGATAGATCAGAGGGGATTTTAGATTGAGAAATATAGTCATAGAATTGAGTGTCACGAAAGCTCGATCGATTGTTTTTTTTATAAGATTAACAAAAGGGATTTCGTTGTTATGAGATGGTTGGTTGATCGAGTTTATGCACAATAATGAATAACTCGAAATGTTCGATTGATAAGGGGATGAGTGATACAAGAGAAGCCATGGTGTCTGCAAATTTTTTGGATGAGCGGGGAACTATTTGGATTGTATACTGATCGAAGGTGTCTAGGAGGAAATCAATAATGTTTTTATATTTTTGTAAAAATTCATTTTTACATTGATAAGTGTAGTGCCCACTCTCCTTTGACACTGTTTAGACACTGACCCTGACACGATTGATCATATTTTGGACATAATTATGTTTTGATATAGTATGATGTGTATATGCTAGATCATGGATTCCTATGGACATTATTATGTTTTGATTAGCATGATGGTTAGATGTTAGACTATGGATTAATATTGATCTGGATTCAGTTATTGTGCTTGAGGATCATTGAGACATTTTTATTATTATTATTATGTGGATGATGTATACTAGTCGACATGGACAGGTTATTGATGTTAATTTTAGACATGTGGCATTGATTATTATGAATAGCTCTAGTATAGAAATCTATTGGATGATGATATAGTTACAAATTGAATTTTAATGATAAATATTGAATCCTTGATATTGTTGTGATTTAAAATTAATAATTTTATGTTGCTTATATCATTTGGATGTTCTGATGTGGCCACGAGGCCGAAGGAGGTATTTTGCATTTTGCAGGTTAAAATCACAACAATGTTGGGGGACTGGAGACTAACCATATTGGAATTCAGTGTGAAATCAACAAGGTCACCATGGCAACTGTGTTTGATTGTGTGTTTAGTTGTTAGGATTTCCCATGGGGGATTTCCATTATTGTGACCATAGGGGCATATGTGTGTTTTTATTATGTGTTCCCTTTTTAATTATTGTTGTGTGTATTTTATTTGTAATGTGCTTTTGTTTTAATTATTTAAAAGTGATAGTATGATGTGAGAGTCATATAGTTAAAATTTAATTAAATTAAATAGGATGTGGAAGGTGAAATTAAATGTTATTGTCTTGGTTGAAAATGAAATTTATTTATATTTTATAACCATATGGAAATTAAATTTGATGGTTGTGTCTAAAGTTTGTAAAAAAATAAATGTCATAAAAATAAATGCATTTTAAAAGAGTGTGTAAGTTACCAAGTATGGGTTGTGTAAGTGAAGTGATAGATTGTGTAAGAGGTTGTAAGGCTGATTTTGGAAGGTCAAACACTCCTTCCTCTTTGAAATTCGAATTTGAACTTGGAGGCTTGTGGGACAAGTTAAACTTGTCCCACACCTCTCAAAATCCTCCACCAACCATGTCTATTAATTTGGAATCAAAATCAGATTATTTTATTGCATTTTGACATGTTTTTGTGTAAGTATTGATTGCACTTGTCTTACAAAATTTAAATGCATTCCTTTTGGGGTATGGGCTACATTGTGTATGTAAGTAATTTTGTCATTTTCATTTATTATGATTTATTTTTCCTTGATGTTGAATGCTTTTGGGATGAGGAACAATGATGTGGCATCCCACTTGGAATCCACATCATCCTCTCCCTCCATCTCCTTTAAAAATTAAAATTTCCTCTCATTTGAGGTTGTTGAAAGTTGGAGATTGCACTCTTGGGTCAAATTTCTCTTGCTTTTTGGGAGCTTTCTTGGTGGAAGAAGTGGAATTACTTGTGCATGCATTCCCCTTGCTGATTTGGGACTGGTTTTTGGTGAATTAAAGACTGCTGTTTTGGAAGCAAGTCTCCATTATGGAGAGGTAGGCTCTCATTTTTAAAAAAATTGTTGTTTTTCCCTCTTTTAGCATGATTTGAATGTGTTGTGTTTGCAATTTTTTTAGAGGGATGGGTAGAATTCTTAGGGCATGGTGTGGAGAGAAGACTATGAGGTTTATCAGAGGAGGGATAAGGAAATTGCCATTGTTATTTGTTCTTGGGAGGGAGTGTTGGTTTGGGATCCACCTAGGAAAGGAAATTGCTTGCATTTCCTACTTTGGGGAGGTATAAGGGATAAGGAGGGGTTGAGGAGGGATAAGGTTTATGGGATTGCTATGATCTTGGTGGTTTGCTCTTGGTGGATGCCCAAAATTCAACTTGGGAGGCATAAGGAGACCTCCATAGTTCTTGCTCTTGCTTGGCTTGCTTGCTTGGAGAAGGAGCCTTTGTTTTGTTTGGAATTGATTGTTGTAGTAGAGAACTACATCTTCTTGCCTTGTGTTTATTTGTGTTTGTGAATGTATGCTTGTATGTGAAGAAGCCATGTTGCCATGAGTTGAATTATCATGCTTCATTTCAATATGGTTAGGGCTCGGGGCCAATGGGGAAAGATGGCTTCTCTTTTCCCATTGGATGTCTTGGTTGGGTGGAGAGCATTTCCTTTCCCCCTTCCTTGTTGTGATTAAAATTAAAGGATGAAGAAATCAGCATGTTGCTGTTTGGAGCTTGGAGAAATCAGTTTGACAGTCATTCCTTTGAGCAGTTTTAATGTAACCCTACCCACTTCAAGTGGATGAATGTAATTGATATAGATATGTGAGATGTTTACCTTGTTATTGAAAGATGTAATCAAATTTGAGGAATGTAGAGAAGAATTGTAATTCTCTGTTTTACTTGTAAAGAAATGAAATTGAAATGATATACTTGTATTCTTTTGGAAATCATATGGTTGTTATATTATACAAATTCTATTTTAGAAAAGAGAGTACGTATAAAAGAAATGACAGAAGCTTTATATTTTGAAATGATTTTTGAACTAGAAATCAATCTTGCATATTGAATGTATAATCTAAGGAGCATTGTATTTGTCTGAATTAGAACAATATGCACATTCAGTTGATAAATTGCAAAATCAGTTTAGAGGAATAAACTCACTATTTTAAAGTTAAAACTGGTAATGTGCATTTGATTAAATGAACAGTTCATATCTATACTTCTCAATTAATTTAAAATTACCTTATGTTACTATGCCAAGACTACACCAAACTCAAATTGACAAAGTAAACTCGAGGAAACAATCCAACAAATTCAAATTTTGAAACAATCCCCTTCCTAGGTCATTTTTCTGTCCCTTGTTGGAGAAAAATGCTACTTAAATAAATTGATCAAATTGACACCTTTAAAACATTATAATTCTTCCCTAAGTTGATCCTCCATGTCTGTTTGACATGTTGAGTGAAGGAAGAGTCCAATTTTTATAAAATTTGCAAGTTTAAAACTGCCAGTTTGTAACTTAAAACCCTGCAGATCGATTTCTTAAAATTGACCCTCTAAAATTCATCAAATTCTAAAATTTATGTTTTCTATGCAAAGAGGATTCTGAGAGCTTTCTGGAAAGTCCAAGTTTTCCAAAAATGGAGCTTCCTATCAAAAGTTATGGCCATTTGAAGTTTTACTTCAAAATGGCCACCCCAAACAAAAACGAAATAATTCGACCTTAGAAAAATTTAAATTTTGAACTTTGGAAAAATTTCTCAAAAATTTCCGTGGCCCCGCCACCCTCTCATCTTATCAGAAGTTGCCACGTGGCACCTTGGAGGGGTGGGCCCTTAATAAAAACTTGACTTTTGAAAATTTTGCCTTGGGAAAATTTTCACAAATTTCCCGCAACCCCGTGGCCCCCAACCAATCACGTGTTGACATGTGGCAGGGAGGCCCGTGGATTTAGAAATGAAAACTTAACATTTTTCCCTTTTGGAAAAATTTCACTTTTTCCTCCGCTGACCCGCATCCCCGCGGCCAATCACAAAGCGCCACGTGGCCATTTGAGCAAGTGCGGAGGCATGGAGGAAAATTTTCCTTTGGAAAATTGAGACTTTGGTTTTGGGAAAAATTTCAAAATTTTCCCCATGACCCGCTACCCCCGCACTAATCATGTGATGACACGTGGCATTTGGGAAAATTTTCCCAATTTTCTCCCTAACCCCGTAGACCTCCAAGGGAAAATTTTCCCCTAAAACTCCGCCCGGCCATAACTTGAGTTTTACAAGGAGTTAGGAGGACTTCTTTATATGGTTGGAAAGGTGAGGAAATTTCCTATCCAATGAGCCTAGTTTAGGAAAATTTTGATAACTCTAAGTATGTGGAAAATCCATTCAAAGTTCAGGGCTTGATAAAGAGTAGGCCTGGCGATAAATTTCTCCCTGAACCTTAGTAAAACTTGTAACCTCAAAATTGGAACCTTGTAAACTTGTTATAAGATAAAAATAGAAATCTTGTGTTGGTTAATTAGAATCTATTCGGAACCTATTTAGTTTTCAAACTAGTATCTTGCTACTTGTTTGTAGACCCTTCTTACAAAAAAAAATTATTCCATAATTTTCTGGTTTGTTTCTTTGGCCTCAGTGGTAGTTGAAACAGGCATTACAATAAGTTCCTTTGATTTGATTGATTGTAAGCTAAGAATCCCGTAGATATCAAGGATTTGAAAACCAAGCATGACAATGACCCCCATGACAGGAAGAACCCCGACCAAAGTATTGGATCAGCCATGACCCCACACAGGAAGAACTAGAGAAAACATGGTTAAATCTTGCAAACAGGTCACAAAAGGACTCAACGATGGAGTGGCAGGACCTGCATGAAGGACCAAATGACCCTATGCATGAAGAAAGAAAAGAGACGGCTTTGTTGAGTGGATCCATGTCTTAAATCTATTTAATAGGTTACAGGCAGGCTCAGAAATGGAATAACAAGATCAGAGAAAGAGGGGCAAAAGGTCAAAAGAGCCAGGAGCGAGAAGAGAGAAGAAAAGGAAAAGATCCAAAGTCTTTGGGCTCAAAACGGTTCAGAACAAGTCCAAAATTGGCTAAGTATGGAGGAGACAGCAGAGAGAGCCACGTGTCGGCATGACACTTCTCTAAAGTTGAATCCAAAAAGGGAAGCTCAAACTTGTGCCAGCCCTCCACGTAGCAAATGGTCAATAAAGGTCAAAAGGCGGACAGGGCGGGGGCTCAAAAAAGAAGCTAAGTATAGAAGCACCGCGGAAGCCGCCACACATCAGTTTGGCACATCTCCAAAGGTAGATTCAAAGGCGGAGGCTCAAATAAGTGCCAATTCACCATGTAGCCGAGTGCCGAAAAGGTAAAAGGTAGGCCGTTAAAAGTCTAAAGTCTGCGAAGGATTCTAAGTGTCAACTGACGCTTCTTCAGAGGCCAAATCCTAAGCAGTTTTAAGTGAGCGCGGAGCCTCCACGCGTCCAATTTTAAGAAAAGGGACAGAGTCGGGTTGAATAGTCAATGTATTGTGATAGACCAGCGGAGGGTGCCAAGTGTCAACATGACATGAACTCAAGGGTCAAATAAAGAGAGGGTTTTTAGATGAGTTCCAGACCGCTGCGTGTCCCCGATCAAGAAATATGACCCTGCCGAGCAAAGGACTTAGCCAAAAACATAGAAATTAAGCAGGCCAGCGGAGGAAGCCATGTGTCATCCCCACACCATTTCAAGAACAAAATACAGAAGCCACCCTCGAACAAGCGCCAACGCTCCACGTGTCCCATATTTAAAAGGGAGCTCATTTTACAAACCGGTTTCTCACCCTTTCGTGCATTTAACCCGATACAAACTTCTAAGGGTCATATCTTTCGACTCAGGGCTCGAAATATTGCAAATTTGACACCGTTGGAAAGATATCGGCCTCATCTGTGCCATGGAGATCTAAAAATTCATGTTTGAGGAGGTTAGGTGGGATAAAATGGAGAAATGTCTTTAGGGCCATTAATGTAGGATCTATTTTTACCCCAAAAACCATATCATATTCGATTTGTTCTGTCGTTTCCTCCTCCTTTGAGGTGCTGAATAAGAATTTGATGTAGTCAAGACATATTTGGGGGTATATTTTATGAGAGGCATTAATAGCGGTGGTTGAGCTTGGAACTGTATTTTCCTGCTTCTCTCTCTTTCTCCCCTCTGTGTTGGATCTATAAAAGTAGGGTCCAGTTCACCGTAAAGGGTTGGACATTATTTTATTTTGCATGCTCCCCTTTTCTTTTGCAAAGGAATTCATGGAGTTCAAACCTTCCACTTAAATTACAATACGTTTCTGCCTTTTGGCCATTTGTAATGCATTATATCAATCAACGAGCAATAAAAACGTTTGTGATTTATTTTAGATCCTTTCTTATCTCATTTGCTCTCATATGGTCTTTCATTATAAATATGGTCATCTGTGCTTGATTATTGTATGTATTTTGTTGGTTCGTGTATATCAGCAAAACTAATGTTCATCATTCTTTCGGTGCATCACCTTATTATTTAGTTTTTGTTTCTTGTATTCCTTTTATCCCTGTCTCCTTGTTAAAACTTAGATTAGGTTTAGGAATAGGTCATCTACAAGTTTCCACATATGCACCTAAACAGAGGAATAGGAACCGACCTTTAATTTGGAGAGTTTTTCTATTTTACGAGCCCCACACTTTGGGAAAACTCAATGTTATGTGAATCACACCAAATGACTCTACCCTAGAAAAGTAAATTTGACTCCTCATTTGGGGGTGTTGTGATTTTGCATTAACAATTTTGGCACACCTAGTGGGATGAAAGAAGTCTATATCTTTATTACGTAAGATTGATGTGTACTTGCTATGATTCTAACTTTTAAGAAGCTTTTAAGAACCGCACATCCATGTCGACTCCAAAGGGACAGAATCCAGAATCTCTGGTTTCAACAATCTAAGTTCCCTAAGTTCATGAGAAGGATACAAACAAGGCCAAGAACAAGAGAAGCTAAAACTTGTGCCAGCCCTCCACGTAGCAATGGTCAATAAAGGTCAAAAGGCAGTCATGGTGGGGGCTCAAAAAAGAAGCTAAGTATAGAAGCGCTGCAAAAGCCGCCACGCGTCAATTTGGCGCATCTCCAAAGGTAAATTCAAAGGCAGAGGCTCAAATAAGTGCCAATTCGCCACGCAAAGACAGGCCCAAAAAGGCAAAAGGGAGGCCGTTGAAAATTCTAAGAGCATACGGAGGCTTTCAAGTGCCAACTTGGCGCTTCTTTTCGCGGCCAAATCCTAAACGGGTTTTTAAGTGAGCACAGACCCTCCACGTGTCTAGTTTCAAGAAAAGGGACAAAGACAAGTTGAATAGTCAATGTATTGTGACAGACCAGCGATGGGTGCCAAGTGTCAACATGGCGTGAACTCAAGGGTCGAATAAAGAGAGGGTTTTCAGATGAGTGCCAGACAGCTGTGTGTCCCTGGTCAAGAAGTATGACCTCACCGAGCAAAGGACTTAGCCAAAATACATAGAAATTAAGCAGGCCAGCGGAGGAAGCCACGTGTTAGCCCCGTGACATTTCAAGAAAAAAATACAGAAGCCACCCTCAAATAAGTGCCAACCCTCCACGTGTCCCATATTTGAAAGGGAGCCTGTTTTTCAAACTGGTTTTCCCGCCCTTTCGTACGAACCCGATACAAACTTCGAAGGGGCATATCTTTCAACTCGGGGCTCAAAATATTGAAAATCTAACACCATTGGAAAGATCTCAGCCTCGTCTATGCCATGGAGATCTGAAACTTCAAGTTTGGGGAGGTTAGGTGGGAGAAAATGGAGAAACATCTTCAAGGACATTAATGCAGGATCTATTTTTGCCCCAACAACTAGATCAGATTCGATCCGTTTATCGTTTCCTCCTCCTTCGAGGCGTTAACTAAGAAATTGATGCAATCAAGATAGATTTGGGGGTATATTTTATGGGAGGCATTAATAGCGGTGGTTGATCTTAGAACTGTTTTTTCCACTTCTCTCTCTTTCTCCCCTCTGTGTTGAATCTATAAAAGCAAGGTCAAGACTCATTGTAAAGGGTTAGACATTATTTTGTTTTGCAGGCTCCCCTTTCCTTTTGGCAAAGGAATTCATGGAGTTCAGACCTTCCATTTAAATTGCAATATGTTTCCTACCTTCTGGCCATTTGTAATGCATTGTATCAATTTACAGAGCAATAAAACACGTTTGTGATCGATTTTAGATCCTTTCTTGTCTCCTTTTCTCTCATCTAGTCTTTCATTATAAATCTGGTCATCTGTGTTTGATTATTGTAAGTATTTTTTGGTTCATGTCTATCAACAAAACTAATGTTCATCATTCCTTTGATGCTTCACTTGTTGTTTAGTTTTGGTTTCTTGTATTCCTTTTATCCTGTCTCCTTGGTAAAAATTAGATTAGGTTTAGGAAAAGGTCCTCTGCAAGTTTCCACGTATGTAACTAAACAGTGGAATAGGAAACATCCTTTAATCTAGATATTTTTCCTATTTTCTAAGCCCCACACTTTGGTGAAAACTCAATGTTATGCGAATCACACCAAATGACTCTTCCTAGAAAAGAAAATCATTGCTCATTTGGGGGTGTTGTGATTTTGCATTAACAATAAAGATTTCTAACTTAAAATCAAGTGTTATCTTTAGAAACAAATTCTATTGATCATAGATAATTAGTCGATAGACTAGATTTAGTGGAGAATTCTGTTTAGATAAGTCAATCCCAAAATCCCATTTGATGCAATCAGGTCTCGGTAAACTCGCATGATGTGGGAAATTTTCAGCTAGTAAATACTTCACAAAAATGGAGTAGTTTTGATATTCGTGTCTTAGTTAAGTTAAAATATACAAACAATTTTCCCTTAATAAATATTTTGTTGAAATTTTCCTCATGCCACTCACTATTGCTTTAGATAATGGGGTGAAATTAAGTTTGGTAATATATGGTGTGGGGTTAGACCATACCAATGTTATACAAATCTAAATTCAATTGAAGCATACAAGAAATAAACATGGAAATTATATTAGAATAAAAATTACACAAGATATAATGTGGTTCACCCAAAGGTGGGCTACGTCCACAAAGAAACAACCAATCTATTATTTTTGCTTCACAAAGTATATACAATGAAAATTTACAATCTTCCACACCTCTCCTAGATGTACAAGAATTTTTCCTTCATAAGCTTCTCTAAGCTCTCTCCAAGAAAATCTTCTTACAATAATCTTTATTCTCTCAATCTAACCCTAGATCTTTAGCTTATTAGCAAATACAAACATTAGGGCAACTTAGTTATGCATTTACAACCCTCTCGATCACCTTTATAACCAAGGGTCGGATCTAATCCGTGTTTAATATAAAAACATTAACGCATAGATAACCGATGTTGGTTACCCAACCGATACCGGTTGCTCTAGGTATCGGCGTCGGTTACCCAAACAATGTTGATTCTGTGTAAACCTACAAGTTTGTAAAACATGTTAGTTATGAAGCCATTTAGCTCTACAACTCAAAAATCTCCCACTTGGAGATAAATTGCTGCATTATCTAGAAAAAATCCATCCTTGGATCCTTTCCTTGGCATGTTTCTTCCTCTTCAATTCTCAAGCTTGAATACCAACAAAATTTTAGTGAATATCTAACTTCTCCTTTGCCAAAACTTCATTAGCATATCCGCATGGTTCTTATTTCTACGAATGTTCTCCACTTTTAGCTTCCCATCCTCCAACATTTGTCATATGAAGTGATATCTCAACTGAATGTGTTTCATTCTTGAATGAAATGCTGATTTATTTTCCAGATGAATCACACTTTAAATATCACTGTACAATTTGGAATCCTCTTGTTCCTTTCCCAACTCTTTCATGAACTTTCTCATCTATATCATCTCTTTGCTAGCCTCTGTAGCTGCAACATATTTAACCTCTGTAGTAGACAAGGCCACAACCTTATCAAATCTTGAAATCTAGCTAAATGTCGTGCCACCTACTGTGAATACATATCCAATGGTGTTTCTCCTACCATCCAAATCTCTAGCCATATATGAGTTAACTAGTGTCATAAAGAAGTATCTGACCCTCCATAGCATAAATGCATACTAGATGTCCCTCTCAAATATCTGAGTATCCATTAGACTACTTTTCAATGCTCTTTACATTGATTTCGTGCCATGTACTTGACCTCCTCATGTGATGTAGGACACTGATCTTTGTTTAATTTAAATTTTCCAGCCATAGGTGTACTTACAAGTTTTGAATTTTGTATTTTAAACCTTTCCAACACCTTATTGATATATTCTTCTTGAGACAAAAACAATTTCATGTTCTTCCTGTCTCTGTGAATATGCATGTCAAGGATTTTTTTGTAGCTCCTAAATCCTTCATTGCAAATGTATGAGCTAAATTTTCTTTAAGCTCAACAATGTCCTATATACTAGATCCTGTAATAAGCATATCATCTACATACAATAACAAAATAATATAGCTTCCATTTTCAAGCTTCTTAAAATAAACACAATGATCAAATTCGCATCTCATATAACCATGCTCATGCATAAAACTGTCAAACCTCATATACCATTGCCTTGGAGCTTTCTTGAGCCCATACAAGCTCTTTTTCAACCTACACACAAGTTTCTCCTTACCCTTGACTTCATAACCAAGTGGATGTTGCATATATATCTCTTCCTTTGAATCACCATGAAGGAAAGTCATCTTAACATCAAGTTGCTCTAAGTGTAAATCTTCTACTGTAACTAAACTCAAAACAGTATGAATGGAATTCATTTTTACTATAGGATAAAAAATCTCACCAAAATTAATACCTATTTTTGTGCAAACCCTTTTACCACAAGCCTTGCCTTGTATCTTTTTGTCCACCCTCTTCTTCATTGATCTTGTAAACCCATTTGTTCTGCAATGTTTTCTTACCTAATTGACAACTTAACCAAATCCCATGTTTGGTTTTGTTTTAAGGAGTCCATCTCCTTATCCATGACATGTTCCCACTTCTTGTGGGTATCCTCCTGCATTGATTCTTCAAAACTTTCAGGCTCACCACTATCAGTCAATAATAGATAAAATAAGGCAGATATAAATCTTTCTGGAGGTCTACTTACCCGTTGTGACCTTTTCATAGAAATCTCAGTGTTGGAGGCTCATTTTGTACATCCTTTACATTCGTATCAACCTCTGACAATGACCAACATTGGTCACCTAGTGTTGACGTCAGTTCTGGACATCGACGCCGGTCCTCTGTTACTAACGTCGGTCCTAGTTCTACTGATGTCAGTTCAGACTGCCGACATCGATTCACGTAACCAAAACCAAGACTGTAGGTTTCAATTTTAAATCTAAGAGTGCATTTTCTTACACAAACTCTTCCACCGGTTCATCCTTGGGTATCAAAATTTGATCCTTGTACATTCTCTTTTCATTCCATTCAATATCATGAATCCTAACAATCTTAGCATAATTTAAATCCCAAAAATGGAATCAAAATCACCAAAGCCATAACCAATAAAAGTTCATTTCTTGGATTTAACATCCAACTTCTTCCTATTTTCTTTATCAACATGAACAAAAGCTTCTGAACCAAATACTCTAAGAAAATAAAGAAGTACCTCTTTTCCAATCTAAGCTTCTTTTGGTATTCCACCATCCAGGTGCACTTGAAGGTCCACGGTTGATTAAATATATTGTCGTATCTACTTGCTTCTTCCCAAAACTAAGGGTAATCCAACATGTATTATCATGCTTATTGTATGTTCCATGATAGTTCTATTCATTTTTTCAGCCACACCATTATCCTATGGTGATCTAGAACCGTTCTTTCTCTGCATATTCCATTCACCGAAAAGTAATCATTGAAATCCTTGCTGCAAAGACTCACCACCATTATTAGATCTAAGAAATTTAAATTTTAAATTTGTTTCATTTTCCATAAGAGTTTTCCATCTCTTAAAAGTCTCAAAAATATCGATTTATGTTTTATACAATAAACTCATACCTTTCTTTTGGCATCATCAATGAAAGTCACATAATATTAGGATCCTCCATGAGAAGCTACAGGCTTGTCCCCAGGACATCCGAGTGCACAAGCTCTAATTTTTCTCGTTCTTTTTTCCTAAACTTTATGAAAACTCACTTTCTTTTGATTTCCAAATATGCGAATGCTCACATAAATCAATATCTACAGTTTTCAAATATGATAACTTATCATTTTCCTTTAATATCTGTATTCCCTTTTCTTGATATGGCCTAGGTGATTATGGCACATGCTTGCATCATAATCTGAAGTAGATAGAACAAAAAATGAATCAGTAATATAGGTAGACAAACTTAATGTTCCTACCTTCTTTCCTCTTGCCACAACAAGATATCCCTTGGTAACTTTTCAAGAGTCGGTTGTGAATGTAACCATGCAACCAACGTCACCTAGTTGTCCTACATAAATTAGATTTCTCCCGAGGTTTGAAACATTCCTCGATCTTTTAATATCCATGTATTTCCATTCTGTAATTTTAGATTAAATTTTCCTTTACCAGTAATATTGCATGGTTCATCATCTCCTAAATAAACATGCCCAAAATTACCTTGGACATAATTTTTGAAATAACCCTTATTAAGGGTAGCATGGAAAGAAGCTCCTGAATCTAAAATCCAATATTCTATTTTATCATCCAAGGAAAGAATAATGACATCTTACATTACCTCTATTGTAAAAGTTTCCTCTTCACCTTTATCTAGTATATTCTCTTTGTTTTCCTTGAACCAAAAATCATTCTTTGCATGTCATTTCTTTTCACAATTCCAATGAAGTTATTCCTCTACCTCTAGATTTGGATTTTCCCATCTTTGACTTTGATTTCCCATTATTCTTTTTGTTAGATCTCTCCTTCTACCTTCCCCGATTTCTACATTCAAAGCATTTCCATATGATGACTCTCCTGTACATTTCTGTGTACTTCTTCATTCGAGGATTATACTAACCACATAATCAAACTCCAAAATATTAGTAACAAATGTTGTATTATTAACAACCATAACCTAGTTATCCCAAATATCTAGAAAAGAGAAAGAGAATAAAAGTTCTTTCACTTCATCATAAAAATATTAACCAATTGTAATTGATTCACAATGGAACGAAAATCATTCAAATGGTTTGATACAAATCCACCTTCTTGCATTTTTTAATTAAATAATTTCTTCATCATATAAACTTTATTTGAAGCACTTGGTTATTCATATAAATTAGATAAAGATTTCATCAAATATACCATGGTTACTTTGCTTCATTAATATTAGAAGCAAATCTTTCATGCCAAGCTCAATCTTATAAATCACAGAGCCTTTTTGTTAAGAATCTTCCATTCTTCATCGGAGTCATCTTTACAAGCTTCACACTTGCATCCAACAATAAATATAAATCTTTCTGGTATAGATAATATTCCACTCGAATCTTCCATAATTGATAATTATGGCCACAAATTTCTCTACTTTGTATTTGTCATCTTCTACCATTGTTGTAGCTCCCACTCAATCGAAATCCCTCTATGAGTAAATCACAACACACAAAAACCTAAAACAAAAAAACTCGATACCAATTGTCGGGGTTAGGACGATACCAATGTTGTACATATTTATATTCAATTGAAGCATACAAGCAATAAATATGGAAATTATATTGGAAGAAAAAATACACAAGTTATAATGTGGTTCACCCAGTGTGAGCTACATCCACCAAGAAAAAACCAATCTATTATTCTTTACTTTACAGAGGAAATACAATGAAGATTTGCAATCTTCCACACCTCTCCTAGATGTACAATACTTTTTCCTTCACAAGCTTCTCTTTGCTCTCTCCAAGAAAATATTCTTACAATAATATCAATTATCTCCTTTTAACCCTAGCTTTCTATCTTATAAGCATATACAAACATTAGGGCAACTTAGTTATGCATTTACAACCCTATTATCACCTTTATAACCAAGGGTTAGATCTTATCCTAGTTTAATATAAAAACATTAACGCACGATAACCAATGTTGGTTACCGAACCGATACCAGATTTTCCTAGGTGAATGACGTCGATTACCCAACCAACGCCCGGTTACTGTGTAAACTTGCAAGTTTTTAAAGCATGCTATTTGTGAAGCCATTTAGCTCTAGAACTCAACATATGGCATTAACATTGCTATTATATGATTATAATTGCAACATTGGGAATGTGCATTTTTATTCAATCTACTTTTACCATGCATAATCTTGAGTGTGTGGCAAATTAAGAGCTTTGGAACAAGGTATGGACATCCATCAATGTATAATAGAAAGTGGTTTTTTCTAGATGTTTCAGTTGCAATTAACCAAGTTGATATGTATGTGATATGTGGAAGAATACACAAGACATAATATTTGTTTGACAAAATACCTCAAAAAAATATGGTCTCATGCACTCATGATGAAAGGATATCTTTGTCCCAATATTTTTCAAGCTACGCAGAATTGAGTTGGTGTCTAATGGAGGCCTCTTGAATGTGTGAATGAGAGAATACCTTCATCATTCTTCTATTCTAAGATGTGCATTTATATGATGTTCGATGCATTCCAAAATCATTTACATAGATATGAAAGAGATACTGATTGATGAATGGAAGAGATCTCTTCTCTAAATTTGATCTCTCTTAATTTGATGGTTGGTCTTTTTAAGCAAAACTCGGGTAATGAATCTTCTCCTATATTTATCTCATCTATTAAGGTTAATTACTCTACTTTAGCAAAACAAATATATGTGTAATAATTTTCATTTTCATTTTCGAGACTTGTTGAAAACAAGTTAAGGAATGTTGAGAAAGCATGGAATTTTAAGTTTTCCTTCTCCTATTATTAGGAAAAAGTTAGAGTTATCTTTAAAAATGCATTAGTTGTTTAAATTTAGGACAAGATGCTTTATTCCTATTTTTAGGAAAAAGTGTTTTAAAAATTAAAAACTCTATTTTTAGATTGCTCTGTTTTAGAGTTATGGTTTATTTTTAGAAGAAATCCCTCTATATATTGGAGGTAATTGTAAGTGTTATATACACAGATTGTAAGGAGAGTGAAGCTCGGGAAAAAGGAGAAATAATTATTTAAGCACAACATTGTTGTTTAGAGTTATAAATACTTTGTTTTTATTTGCAAATTTTTATTTCGTTATTCGTTGTTTTATCTCCCAATTTCTACAAATTGGTATTAGAGCGAAGTTTTTCAGCAAGTTTTAAATTTAGATGGCTTCCACGTCATAAACATCTCTTTCAAGTCTACAGACACCACAATTTACAAGAAAAAATTACAATTATTTGTCTTTAACCATGAAGGCGTTATTTAGATCCCAGGGTGTGTGGGAAATTTTTGAGAATGAGTACACAAAGCCGATAGATGCGGTAGTGTATAATGCACTCTCACAAGCAGAGAAAGATAATTTGAAGGAATTAAGAAAGAAAGACGGAAAATATCTTTTCTTTATTCATTAATCCACACATGAAAGCATTATTCCGCGAGTGGCAACAGATCAATCAAGCAAAAATAACATGGTACACTCTCCAAGTAGCGTATCAAGGTATGGAGAAAGTAAAAATCTCCAAACTACAATTATTTCGAAGAGATTTTGAAAATGTCAATAAAGATTCGATTATGTAGACTCATTATTTACTTTTGTACTTGGCCTAGTTAATTAAATTAAATCCCATGGTGAAACTATTGAAGATGAATTATTGAAAAGTTGTTTAGAAGTTTTCCTACAAAATTTGATCCTTTGGTTGTTGCTTTATTAAAGAAACTAAGGATCTAAGTCAGTTTTCAATTGATGAGTTACATGCATCACTAATAAATCATGAACATAGGTTGAATAGATCATATGCAATTGTAGATCAAGCTTTTTCATCACAGATATTATGAATTCATGGAAGAGGAAGATGAAGGTTCATTCCTAGAGGCAGAGGAAGAAGTTCATCTAGAGGATGCAAAAATGGTCCATTAAACTCAAGTAGAAGAGGACATAGTCAATAACACAATCATAATCATTTTTCTAGTAAGAGACATGATAAGTTGCATTTATAGTGTCACTATTGCAAGAGATATGGGAACTATGCTTATGATTACAAGAAAAAGTAGTATTATTAGAACAAGTAGAATCAAAATTAGGTTGGGATCTCTACTCCAAGCTCCATGTTTATTACATGCACAAATATTTCTAAAGCAATACCTTCTTTATTACATATTGAATGTAATCTATTACAAGAGAGTCCTTATGATGTATGGTATTTGGATTCGATTAATCACATGTCGAAGTAATCATATTGGGAACAATAACACCATGTACTAATACTGACTTAAAGGAAAATGAACAATAAACATTCTAACTAAAAAAGGGAAGAAAAAATATTATGTATGATGTTTATTAGGTTGTGGGTTTGAAGCATAATCTTATGAGAATTGGTAAATTGGTACAAAAGGGATACAAATTTTACATTGAAGAAACCAAATGTGTGATCATGGATAAAGCTCCAAGTACTCGGCTGATTGCTAAAGTGAATATGACAAACAATAGAATGTTTCCTTTGAAGATTAGACCAGCCAGTCTAGACCTCAGAGCCGTATGCGAGCTCATACTACGAGATCGAGTCCAAGTAAATGAAATTTAATCAAATTTTCATTTAGTTGTGAAAGATGAATCGTGACTATGAAATCTCAGGTTTGGTCATTTAAAATCTGGTGGTTTGAATTTATTACACAGAAAAATATGGTAAAAGGTTTTCCTTTAATTTAGAAACCAGAAAGAGTTTGTGAAGGTTGTATTTTGGGGAAGCAACACATAAATTCTTTATTAGTTGGAAAAAGGCTAGAGCAAGTGCACCACTTGAAATTTTTCATTCATATTTATGTGGACCTATGCAAACAACTTCTATTAGAGATTTCTCATATTTTATAACGTTCATTGATGACTATACAAGACATGGGTGTGCTTTTTACACAAATAAGATGCTTTTGATATATTTTAGTAGTTCAAGGCCTTAGTGGAAAAGTAAATTGGATATTGCATCAAAGTTTTGAGGATAGAAAGAGGAGGTGAGTATGTTTCCAATGCTTTTCTAAATTTTTGTAAATATCATGGTATCCACAAACAGCATTACTTACTGGTATATACCATAACAAAATGGTGTGGAAGAGAGGAAGAATAGAACCATAATGGAGATGGAAAGAAGTATGATGAAGGCCAAACATCTTCCAAATGAGTATTGGGTAGAAGTAGTAGCAACTGATGTTTACATTTTAAACAGTGTCCAATGAAAATTGTTCGAAACATGGTTCCTCAACAGGCATTGACTCACATAAAAGATAGTGTTTCTCATTTTAGAATCTTCAGTTGTGTGGCATACGCACATGTGTCTGATGAGATAAGGAAGAAGTTAGAAAAAAGAAGAAAAGTGCATATTTGTTGGATATTCAGATAATACGAAAGCTTACAAGTTGTTTAATCCAGTCACTAGAAAACTCATAATCAACAGAGATGTACAATTTGTTAAAAATGAGGCATGGGATGGAAGTAGTGAGAGAACATTCAACATAGTAGTAGTTATACCTCATGATGATATGGTGGATGAAACTGTAGAATACCTGGTATTGTATCTTCTTCGAATTTTGGACATGTATTACGAGTTGTAGTACAAGCTACACCACCATCTACAACTAGGAGGTTTCCTAAATTTCATTCATCTTGAACCATAAAAGATACACCACCAAGAACACTAGAAACAACTCCTTCGATACAAAACCAGTCCATCATCGAATAGCCCTTTCGGTGGAAAACAAGGAGTCTTAGTGAGATTTATAATGTTGATACAACTCACTCTTTTTGAACTTTTGCATTATTTTCTCAAGCTACAAATCCAATGTACTTTGAAGAGGTTATAAACAATGAATTTTGGCTCAAGCCATGGATGATGAGATAGACACAATAGAGAAGAATCAAGACGTGGGAATTGGTATATCTTCCTGAAGGAAACGATGTGATAGGAGTGAAATGGGTCTATAAGACCAAGTACAATGTTGATGGAAAAGTACAAAAACATAAAGAAGGGAAAATTACAATAGGTTTTATGTAACAATATGGAGCATATCACAACGAAATGTTTACACTTGTAGCGCATTTGGACACGGTAAGAATGGTTTTAGCACTTGTAGCTCAAGACAAATGACCTATTTATTAGATGGATGTAAAATCAAAATTCTTGAATGGATTTATTGAAGAGGAGGTTTATGTGAATCATCTAGAAGGTTATGAGATTGAAGGTCATGAAGGAAAGGTGTACAGGTTGAGAAAAATGCCTTATAGACTCAAGAATGCGCCAGAGAATGCTTCAATAGAATTGATTATAATTTGATTTAGAATGGTTTCAGTATAAGAAATAGTGATCGTATCTTAAACATCAAGATAAATGAATAAGGTAAAGTTCGATTGCTTGTTTATATGTGGATGATTTAATCATTACTGGAAACCTATCTATAGATTCATTCAAATCAGCTATGAAGAAATAATTTGAGATGAAAGATCTAGGTCTCATGTACTATTTTTTGGGCATTGAAGTTCAACAATCAAAAGTTGGAGTTTTTATTTCATAAGAAAAGTATGCTAATGATGTTTTGAAGAGATTTAACATGTTGAATTACAAGCTAGCGCCAACACTTGTTGCAGTAGGTTTGAAAGTTAAGAAAAGATGACAACAGATCATTTGTGGATCCAACATTGTTCAAAAGGTTAGTTGGAAGTCTCATGTATTTGACGGCCACAAGGCCTGATATTATGTATGGTGTGAGCCTCATCTCAAGGTTCATGGAATCTCTAAAATATTCACATTGGCAAGATGGAAAAAGGATTTTGAGGTATGTATGTGGAACTAAGAATCATGGAATTTTATATTCAACATTAGATGAGTTCAAACTCATAGGTTATACAAATAGTGATAGTGCCGAAGTATAGATGACATAAAAAGCACATCTGCCTATAATTTTCACTTTGGAACAGGAGTAATTTCGTGGGCATTAAAGAAGAAGCCAATAATCACTCTTTCTTTAGTAGAAGTAGAGTATGTAACAGCAAAAGAGTAACATGTCAAGTTGTTTGGATGAGGATAATATTGACATATTTGAGACATAATCAAGAAAACGGTACACACAGTTTTTGTGACAATAACTCAACAATAACATTGTCCAAAAATCATGTTTTTCACAAGATGAGAAAACATATAGACATGAGGTATCATTTCATCATGGGAGTTGGTTAACAAAATACATTTATCTTGAATTTTAAAATCCGAAGATTAGTTTGTTGATATTTTTACGAAGGATTTGGGAAAGGAATTTTTCGAGTATTTGAGAAGTTGTTTGGGAGTTTGTGATAAGGAATATGTCAGATCTGGAAATGCACACTCAGCTCCAAAATAATAAAAGTTTGGAAGTCAAAATTAAGGGGGAGTGTTAGAAAAAGCATGGAATTCTAATTTTGTCTTTCTCTTATTATTAGGAAAAAGCTAGAGTTTTCTTTAAAGCATGCATTAGTTGTTTAAATTTAGGAAAATCCACTTTATTCCTATTTTTAGGAAAAAGCGTTTTAAAATAAAAACTCTTTTTTAAATTTATTTTTTTATAGTTGTGATTTATTTTTAGAAGAAATCCCTCTATATGTTGAAGGCATTTGTACGTGTTGAATACACATATTGTAAGGAGTTGAAGCTTAGGGAAAAAGGAGAAATAATTATTTATGCACAACAATTACATTTGGAGTTAGAAATACTCTGTTTTTATTTGCAATTTTTTTATTTATATTGTTCATTGTTTTATTTGCCTAATTTCTACAAGGAATGCATCATTGGTGGTTGTTGAATACCCCGTGAGACTTGAAAAGGCCAAAATGAGCTCATTTAAAAATTGAATCGAGTTCGAGTTTTAGTGTTGTAAGGGTGGGAATCGTGGTATTGGTGGTGTTGGGAAAACCACTATGTCCAAGGTAGTTTACGGTGAAATTCTATTTATGGGGATGATATTTCTTATTTATTTAAAAATGAAAGCAAAATATATTATGTTATGTACTTGGATGCTCGACATAAGAATAAACCTAAGACAATAATATAACACATTTCAATGAAATTTCTTATAAATATTAGAAGACTTGAACATCCTTGTGAGACGCATGACCTTGTTTGAGACATGAGGAGAGGAATCATTAAAGGTGGTGGTAACAAATGGATATTGTTGTTTCCTAGTGATGCTTGCATGATATTTAATGGGGATGGAAGAGAGGGAGTGAATATCTCCAAGATTTCTTACGCATGACAGAAAAGTAGAGAATCTATTATCTTTATTAGATTGCTTGGTCTTCATTACCTATTCTTACAAAATATACAACTAGAGGGTAACATTGTAAAAATGGCTCCAAATTTGATATGGCTAAAGATCCAAAATTGTAAACTAGTCTCGGGAATCTAGCATAGGGTGCTCTACAACCGAATGATATTAAAATTTAATAGAACTCAATCCATTGAGAATTGGTCTTAACTTTGAATTGTATCTTTTGAGGATTGTGTAGGTCCTTCTATACTTCTAAACAACTACGGTGCTTTTTCACAACTCAAGCAATTACATGTGTATGGGTGCACAAGCCTCAAGTTCCTTCATGAGAAAGGGTAGCATGGTGCACCTCCAAAGATTGGACATGAGCGATTGTGCATGTTTATGGATCTTTCCCAACACATTGATAAATTTGGCACAACTCCATTGGTTATACTTGGATGGGTTTACAAGCCTAATAATCCTTTCCAATGTGATGTGTAATTTATTGTATCTTCTATAATTGAGCTTACATGGGTATGTCGATTGAAATCCTTTCCGATGCGGTAATTTGGTACAACTCAAACCTGCTTCGACTTGAGGTTTATCAAGCTTAGAAAATCTTCCCTACTAGAAATGTGACACAATTCCAATTGTTGGTCTTACTTTGGTATGTGAGACTAAAGAGAATTCACAATAGATTAAGAAACTTGACCCTACTCCAACAATTGAACTTGAGTGGGTGTGAATATTTGAAGAAGATTCCCAATATAGTAAGAAACATGGGAAAATCCAATAATTGTATATAAGAGGGTGTATGGTGTAGACACAACATCACGTACTTTGGGTATCTATCTAGTCATGATTACGTACTACTATTCATATGATTCCTAAGAAAGAAAATTACTAATTGATCTTTGTCTTTGGCCATAGTTGCTTGCTTTCCATTTCCAGTTTTGGTCTTACACTCCTTCTTGCCCAATCTTTCTCTTCATACTTAAACATTTCTCACTCTAGACACCATCACCCAACCAAGACGCCAACGCTAGGCACCCCCTTCCCCTCTAGGCGTCACTGAACTCTTTGTACTTTGCTCACATGTTTTGGGTCCTTTCTAGCCATTTGGGCATCTTATCTTTTTGGTAGTCACTTTTTCATGGTTAATTACAAAATTCAAACAAGGGAATCATATAAATATAAAGTTATGTGATCATAATAAAGGACCAAACACTAAGCATTGGTTATCACCACCTAAGGTTGCATCTCAAGAGCATTATCAAGAGCATTCAAGCATCCATTCGGCTCCTCACAAGGGACAAGGGATGGATACTTCTGCATACACTCATAGGAGGGGAAGTTCATTCTTTCATGCACACATTTATTTACATTTTCTACATCTAGCTACTTTCTTGCTATCAAGTGTGACACACATAAGAGCCACCTAGGGCATGATTTCGACACACACACACACAGAACTACATAAGGTCTGAGATGTAGTACAATGTTTGGTCGTAAGTTCACTTAGATATAGCCAAGGACAGTCTGACCCCTCATTTGCATTATTTTATTTTTAGGATTTGATGTACTTTAGGGTTTTATAAGTTTTTTCTTCATTTCAGGTTACATGTGACATCTGTGAACTTGGTGTAGATCAAGGATTTCGCGCTTGTTACTGTTCAGTTAATGCACCAAACTAAACACAAAACCCTGA
Source organism: Taxus wallichiana var. yunnanensis (assembly GCA_018340775.1). Lineage (NCBI taxonomy): Eukaryota > Viridiplantae > Streptophyta > Pinopsida > Cupressales > Taxaceae > Taxus > Taxus wallichiana. The sequence goes on along the minus strand of CM031239.1, from coordinate 880,904,531 downwards.
AAAACTCCAATGAAATCGATACCTGATGGACAAGATCCGAAGATGTAGACGGATAAGGGGTTGATGTAGATAAGACGAGCACACACGAGCAATTCACACAATAGATCCGAGTAACTGCAAGACACCAATGCTTGAGCGAGAAAAGATGGCATTAAAGATATATGGGTGGACTGCCCGAGAAGCGGGTCCGGGAAGCGATAAGCTTCCTCGGCGGATGTCAGTCCACGTTTTCAATTAAGTAGAGAAACATACATGATAAAAGATGTACATATAAGACTAGATTTTCTGATTATGGTAATGAAACCGAATTTAAACAACAGACAGAAGGCTACAGAAAACAGGAAACTGTAAAATAAAGCTGGATTTGTGTTACCTGTGTCCTTTTTACCTGTCTGCAGGATGATCGGCGCCGATTATGTATAATCGGCGTCGACCCGATGTGATGGCGATCGATGTCGACTAAAACAGATCGGCGTCGATTGCAAGCGTCGATTGAATCGATCGATTGCTCGGGGCAGTGCAAGAAGATTCGAAATGGAAAGTGATGGACAGATAGTCGACGTCTGCTGGATGTGTGAAAGTCGGTAAGATACTGGAACAGAGTTACCAGAGGATCGATTGATACGTGCGATGTTGATGTGATAGGAGCAGAGTAACGGTGCTCCTCTCAGGGATTGATTCGGACAGGATCTGCCCTCATTCGATACACTTGATGCTAAAATATTTCTCTTTCTTACAACCTGTGTCTCTTTCGCGATCTGTCTCTTTGTTTCGCTCTGTTCGCTTGTCCTTTTTCGTCGTGTGTTCTTCTTCGGTCCCTAGAACTGAGTTCTGGACTTGCTTTTATAATCGGCGCCGATCGCGGGATAGACTCCCGAGATGGCAAAAATGATTGATTTCTAGAAAGATGAGAATTACCCCAAATACGGAAATATCCCGCTTGGGGAAAAGGAAAAATAGGGGTGATACATAGATAGAATAAATTTGGGGTAGATAAGTGATTAGGATACGTGGGAAGAGGTGTAATTAAATATTTAATATTTAATTATTCACGGGTAAGATACAATGGGGTGAATTAAACTTAGGATAGATTTTTAAACCACAAATCGGATAATATCCCCAAGGGGATAGTGGTGACGTAAACGTGCCCCAGGTTACCTAAGCAGGTAAACGAATGTGAGGGACACTAAATTGAGTAACCAATTTTAAGTGTCTACATTTTGCCCCTTTTTGTCAAGTAACTTGCGATAAGCAAGGTTATGAGACAAAAACAAAGAGATGGAAGAAGGGAAGAATGAGTGATGATGTGATCCCCCTCAAACTAGGGATGGGATGGGTGATAGAACAGATGATCCCAAGTTTGAAAGAGGTAGATGAAAATGCAGGATGCCCCAGTCGGATGTCTGGAGTAGATCTGATCATTAACGACGCACAAAAATAAATAAAAAGGCAGCAACCTAAGGAACTCACATTGGTAGGGCAAACTAGACGGTCTCCTCATGAGACGACGTTAATGCCTACAGACCCGCTTAACTCGAAGTTGCCAAAAAGTACGAGTGTCCCACGCAAAGGGAACAAAACCCGAAATAGACGGTGATTATCGAAAAGATGCGCCGAAAGGCAATATTCAGCACAAAACAATGATCAGATGGATAAATAAGCCAAGCATCAACACTATGGCAAACAGACATGTAAAATCGATGCAGCGATCACGATGTCGGCGATTTACCAAGATAAACGGCGTCGATCAAAAAATCGGCGCCGACCAAACGTAGCGCATATAAATATGCGAACGGAAAACGTAAACGATTTATTTTCATCGTGACGATTGATTCAGGGAGAGTCAGAATTTAGATTTGAGCACCATGGAAGCCTCTGGGAGCGGTCAGAAGCGCAGGAGGACACGACCTGGGGTAAGTGGTTCTTCTTGAACCCGTTGCATTTGATTTTTTTTTTTGTTTGATTTTTTTTTGTTTGTGGGAGGCCAGGGTCCGATTTATGCTCGGACAGTCAGTCGGCGTCGATTGGTAATAATCGGCGTCGATTTGTATTAATCGGCGTCGACTAGAAATAAACGACGCCGATTTTATCAATCGACGCCGATTGGAATAGATTAGATTTTTGTTGTTGTTTTGGATGTTGTGAGTTGGGACTAATATTGCTCTTGATGTCGTGGATGCAGGCACGAGAGGCTCTACACATGAGGGATGCTATTCCCGAGTTACTGGAGACTATTCTCCCGAGATGTGACCGATGCAGATTGGCGGCATCTAGAGTTAGCCGGGCTCGGGGGCTTTAGATACTACAGACGAGTGCCGCGGGATGTGGAGCTGATGCGGGCACTAGTGCGACGGTGGGACAGCCACACGTGCACTTTTTGGTTTAGGACGGGTGAGATGACCATCACCCATGAGGACATATACAGGATTCTGAGATTGCCGATCACTGGGGACCCTATCGAGATTACCCCACGAGAGCAGCAGCAGAGGGCCCTAGGTCGATTATATAGAGACAGGGCAGATGACTCAGAGATAGTGTCCGGGGCAGTGAGGATAGCCTCACAGTACAGACAGGATAGTCCCCGGAGCAGACGGATAGTGCTGATTCAGATGGCTATATCCTACTTTGCTCTTCCAGATTCAGGAGGTGGGAGATTCCCACTATTGTTATTAGACTGTGTTTGCGACATTCTGCAGTTCAGGCAGGTGTTTGCTTTTGCTGATGCCCTGATAGCTCAGATATACCATGAGCTATGGATGTACACCACAGGCCGGAGGACAGGTATAGATGTCAGTTTTGTGCTCCATTGCTGGGCCTATGAGCATATAGCGGTGATCAGGCCATCCGGGCTTCCTTGGATGCCAGCAGCAGTGGGAGGTGTTGATTATGGATTCCGGCGATGGCGGGCTGACATGGCCGTTGGGGATACAGGGAGATCGGCTGATTGGTACACCGAGCGTTTCAGGACGCTGACACCGGATCAGGTCATCTGGAGGCCATATCGGGCATTTCCGACATGGGCTGGTCAGGATGCTCACTTGGTGGCATTGAGGCGGAGCAGGGTGGTTAGGGGCCGCAGGCCTGATATGTGGGAGCGAGTCCCGTTTATGCGGGTATTGAGACAGTTCGGCCTAGTGCAGACAGTGCCGACCACCTACACGCCTTATAGGCGAGATAGCAGGGAGACTGATCTGCCAATTTTGATCCCGGCAGATCCATTGAGAGAGGCCCCACCCTCTACAGACAGCGATGATGACGCAGGGGTAGATGAGGGTTATGCTGCATGGTATGATACAGAGCTTCCACGACATCTCCCGGCATCTATAGATGCCGACGAGGATGACATAGCTGCGCGATCTTTGGATAGGCCGGAGGAAGAGCATGCCACCACGACACGTACACATCGAGTAGCTCTCGAGAGATCGGGGCTCGACGAGAGGAGAGGGATGCCCTAATTTTGGAGAGAGACACCGCTCGCCAGGAGCGAGATATAGCGATCCAGCAGAGGGATCGCTACCTTCGACATAGGGAGGCCCTCAGGGCCAAATATGGGGAGACAGGTGCCATGTCGGAGTGCAGTGCGCAGTGCGACCTACAGAGGAGCACCACCAAGCAGCGGTGCAAGCAGCCCCAAAGAGCACCAAGTAGCACCATTACGAGCACCTGGTACTGTGAGCTTGAGCACATATCAGTCTCTCCTTGCTGAGGTGAGATACTATGAGGATGCCTTAGCGCAGCATGCCCCAGATGTGCCTCGGTACGGTGCGAGGAGGAGAGCAGCGACGGCTACAGCGAGCGGGGCCTCAGGCGGAGGGAGCACCGGGAGAGACCGAGGTGGGCCGAGACCTCCAGCAGCAGGTGCATCCAGCTCGATAGGCGGCGGTCAGGAGAGACAGCCTGGTCCAGAGGAGGGTGGAGGAGATAGTGTCCTCCATGCATCGGACTTTACCATATAGGGATTGATGTATTTTGTATCTGTATAGTGATGTAGCCTCGATTGGAAGGCATTGTATAGATGGCTTGATTGAAAGCCACCCATTTTTGTTGTACAGACACACATGTATATATAGATTCATCATTTTATTTGTCATATAATTGATCTCATGCGTTTGATGTTGATATACATGGATAGATGTAGCATAATTGTGATGGATCTAAATATAGACTGATAGATGATGAATAGATGTGATTGGATAGATATGGATATGTGGATATAATTTTGATGAAAATAGAGATAGATAGATGCAATGTAACTTGGATGTACAAGTTTTTCGATACTTTGATGGATAGATAGATAGATGTGATTGATGTATGGATTTTATTTTGATGAAAAATGGATATAGATAGATGTAGTGTAACTTGGATGCACCAGTTTTTCGATATTTTGATGGATAGATAGATAGATGTGATTGATGTACTCGGCATGGTTGAGATGTTAATTTAATTTTGATGAAAATAGATAGCCAGAAATAGATGTGTTGATAATAGATGCTTTGATAGATAAGATGAAATTAGATAGAAGATAAATTTTGATTGAATTAACATGTGAAATGTCAATTTGACTAGATGAAAAACAAAGAATAATGGGGAATACTCTTTGCGAGAGCCAAGGAGGTAATGAAAACGACCTTGACTAGGAATAAAGGAAATATGCTCGGATAAGAAAGAAAATGATAAGTTGGACTCCCAACCGACCATAGATAGAATCTGGATAGGAGATCACAATATCATGCATGTAAGGCCCTACATGAGGTTAAAATAAACCTGACACTAACTAGCCGCAAAACAGATCTAGGAGGGAAACGAAAGGAACAGTAAGTAAGTATCTTGTCGGAATTTACAAGGGACAGAATACATGTCCATAGTGGGAAAATAGGATTCTCCATATGATCTACAAAAGGTCTTAAATCTCAGCTTCATGATTTTGGCAGAAAAGCAAACTGATCAATGCGGGAAGTTTGCTTGATATGGAAAGACTGATCGATGCGGGAAGTCTTTCAGTGATGCTAAAAAGTGTATAAACTGACTGAAAGGCTGATTAATTGCAAGAAGCCTTGAATATTTCTTTGAGAAACAGCCGTCCTTCAAGGGAGCGGTCTGTATTTTGATTTTTAATGATAGCCATCCTTCGAGGGTATGGTCTATATTTTTTCTTTTGATTCATTTGATAATGTATGGATAGCTGTCCTTCAAGGGATCAGTCTATCTTTTTGGATAGCATCTCTTCTTTTTTTTTTTTTTTTTTTTGAAAATCTTTTTGGAAGAAGCTGAGTTTAGACCTAGATAGATCAGATGGAGGGGAAGAGAACATAGAAGAACATGCACTCATGCCCCGAGTAGATCCGATTAAGATAAGCACTTGGGATAGATGAAGTGGTGATTAAGGTATTCCTACCATGAGGAGGAACATATCCAAAAGAAACATGCAATGAGTAGAGCCGCGATACTCATATTTTAAGGTAAAAGAGGCAATAGGCGGAGAACCACATAGTTTCGAATCACCATGAAAGTATATGACTGGTTGTTTAGATGGATGAAAGATCTGTGTTGCGACTAGACTTGTGTAAGATAGATTTTAACAATAGAAGGGCCGTAGATGCAAGGCATTAAGAGGCTCCGCCTCAGGTATACCATCCATGGAAGATAAACGATAAGCCCCAGACCCATATTTATGAGTGATAATGTAGGGGCCCATCCAGTTGGGAGCAAACTTACCACGTTGACTTCTTTCGAGTGTAGTGACATTTTGATTTTCTTTAAGAACAAGATCCCCAATTTTGAAGTCACGGTGCTGCAAATGCTTGTTATAAGCACGTTTGACACGTTCGAGATAGACTTGATGATGTTCAAGAGCGTTGAGACGCCGCTCATCTAATAATTCAAGTTGTGCTAGACGATTTTGACGATAGTCCTCATCGGAGACAAATTCTCTAAGAGAAACACAGAGAGATGGGATTTGGACTTCCAAAGGAAGAACAACCTCAGACCCATAGACAAGAGAGAAGGGAGTAGCACCAGTAGGAGTATGAATGCTAGTCCGATAAGCCCAGAGAGCAAAAGGGATATGTAAATGCCAATCCCTACCAGCTCGACTAGTTACCTTTGCGAGGATGTTACGCAAAGTTTTATTGGAAGCTTCGGCCTGACCATTAGCTTGAGGATAGTATGGAGAAGAAAAACTGAGTTTGATATTGAAAGCGTTGCAGAGGTTCTGCAAATCAACGTTCTTGAAAGACTTACCATTATCTGTGATTAGCTTGTGTGGAACGCCAAAGCGACAAATGATGTGTTGATAGACGAAATCAACTATGGGTTTAGCCTTTGTTGAAGAAAGAGGGATAGCCTCCACCCACTTAGTAAAGTACTCGGTGGCAGTAATGATAGAATGATGACGTTGTGAAGAACGGGGATTGATGAGACCAATAAGATCAAGACCCCATTGCGAAAAAGGCCACAAATCCGCCGTAGGTTGCAAAGCTTGACTAGGGATGTGTGTAAGATTGGAATGTTGTTGACACTTGATACATTTCTTAGTGTATTCACAACAATCTTGATTAAGAGAAGGCCAATAATATCCCAAACGTAAGATGCGTTTAGCCACAGCCAAGCCACTAAAATGTCCACCACAGATACCGTCATGGACCTCCTGGATGGCTTTAGATGATTCATGGGTTTTGAGGCACCGAAGCAAAATACCATCAAAGCCGCGTTTGTAAAGAATCCCGCCTAGAATAGTATAGCGATTAGCGCGTTGGATAAAAGATCTTCTACCATTGGAAGTCAGATCTGGAGGAAGCACCGAATGAGATAAATAATCAACAATCTGTTGATACCACTCATCCTGAGTATGGGTTGTGACAGCATGGATTGAAGTTAGTTGCCTAAGATGAGATGGTTGATCTAATCGTTGTACAGCCACATAAAGTCGCGAGTCCTCGGTAAAAGGTGGGATAAGTGAGGCTAACGAAGCCATTGTATCTGCGAATCGATTTGCAGTGCGAGGAATAGCTTGGATAGTGAATTTATCGAAAGATTGGAGTTGAGCAAGAATGATATCACGATATTTTTGAAGGATATCATTCTTGCATTGATAGACACCCGTGACTTGATTAACGATGAGTTCAGAATCACCAAAGATGTCAATATGACGAGCGCCGAGATTAATGGCATTTTGGAGACCTAAGACAAGAGCTTCGTATTCAGCCATATTATTGGTACACTCAAAGTTCAATTTGTGTGCGACTGGGATAGGCGTACCCCAAGGAGGAATCATCACGAAACCCGCACCTCCCCCTTGCTGGCATTTGGATCCATCAAAGAAGAGCTTTACTTTAAATGGAGATAGACCAAAATCAATTTGTTGGATATATTCATCGGGGAATTGAGCAAGGGGGTCTTGAGTGTCCGGAAGAGGAGCATCAGCTAATTGATCTGCAATAACCTGACCCTTGATAGACTTTTGCGGGATAAACTCGAGGTCAAATTCTGTCATAAGCATGAGCCAACGAGTGATACGATCATTGTGATAAGGCTTTGCATGAATTGTCTTGAGTGGATTGACACTTGTGACAATATAAGTTTTGTGATTAAGGAGGTAATGACGAAGCTTAGAAGTTGCGAAGAAGAGAGCACAACATAGCTTTTCAGCTTCGGAGTAACGTGTTTCATACTCATGGAGGGTGCGACTGATGTAATAGACAGCTTGTTCTTTACCGCAAGTGTCCCGATGCGAAATCATGGCTCCCAGAGCATGGTCAGTCACAGAGATATAAAGATAGAAAGGCTCCCCCTCGCGTGGAGGTGTAAGCACAGGTGGAGAGAGAAGATAAGCTTTGAGATCATCAAAGGCCTTTTGGCAATGTTCATCCCATTCAAAATGAACATTCTTACGGAGGAGATGGTGAAAAGGCTGACAACGGTCCGACAATTGTGAGATAAAACGACGCACTGATTGAAGACGTCCTTGGAGACTGCGGAGTTTCTTTAAGTTAGAAGGGGGAGGCATCTCAAGGATAGCTTTTATTTTTGCGGGGTCCACTTCAATACCCCTGATGGAAATGATAAAACCTAAAAGTTTACCAGTGAGAACGCCAAACACGCACTTAGATGGATTTAGACGAAGACAAAAGCGGATAAGCCTCTCAAAGAGAGGTGCGAGGATGAAAAGATGATCCTGACAACGTTTGGACTTACCGAGGAGATCGTCAACGTAATCTTCCACGGTTTTGTGTAAGAGATCATGGAAGATGTAGGTCATTGCTCGCTGATAGGTTGCTCCTGCGTTCTTAAGACCGAAAGGCATGACGCGATAGCAGAAGGTCCCCCAAGGAGTTATGAAAGAAGTCTTATGTTGGTCTTCTGGTGCGATGAGAATTTGATTATATCTAGAGAAGCCATCCATAAGAGAAAGCATCTCATGACCTGCAGTTAAATCCACGAGTTGGTCGATATTAGGTAGAGGAAAATCATCTTTTGGACAAGCAAGATTAAGATCCCGGAAGTCGGTACAAATTCAAATTTTCCCAGTAGCTTTAGTTACTGGTACTACATTGGAAACCCATTGTGGATAATCGATGGGTTGGATGAAGTTAGCCGAGAGTAAGCACTGCAACTCTTCTTTAACAAGAAGGGCTACTCTAGGGTGCATTTTACGTAATTTTTGTTTAACTGGCTTGATGTTGGGAAGAGTAACGATATTGTGGACCACAATATCGGGATCGAGTCCGGGCATATCCTCATATGCCCAAGCAAAGGCTTGACGATGGTTGGAAAGAAAAGTGGTAAAATCTCCTAACTCCTGTGGATTAAGGGATTGACCGACCTTAATGATGCGAGGGTCTTCAGAAGTCCCTATATTAAGGTCGACAGTGGCTTCGTTGAGAAGCGTAGACGTGTCAGAAGGAATAGTCTTGGGAAGATATGAATCCTCTGCCCCCAGATAGGTGAGGACAGAATCATCATCCGCACAGTGGATAGTGTTGATAGTAGGAGAGTCGTCTCCAATTATTTCAGGGAAGATTAACGGTATGGAAGCGGACCGGTTGTTAGTCGTATAGGCTAGCGGCCCTAAGGAAATGGTATTGATCAAAAAAAAAAGTTAGGTGGGATGGAAATGTCATCGTCCACATCGAGTGATGCTTCTGACTTAGCGGGAGAAGATGGTTCCTCAATAGGAAAAGGCTCATCGAGGATAGTGACGGTGGCTTTTGAAAGAGGTTTAAATCCTAAACCAAATTTTTGATGTGGCATGAGAGTAGGAATGGATGTGAGGTCATGCACACCTTGTTCATATTTTCCTAGACCAAAACCCTTCCACGCGCATCGATATAGATAAGTTTTTGCAAACGTGGGATTTTGTAGATAATCGAACCCTGTTAAGTAAGGTTTGGTCCTAGGAGGAGAATCTGGGCGATAATGAGGCGTATCAAGACCACCATAGATGAAATTAGTCTGTTGATTGGGCAGACCAATGGTGACGATGCGACCGAGACCTGGTTGATATTCAGGTTGTTTGTCCGGTCTACCATACTCACTAGGATTGAGATGGGCGTCGAAAGAAAAGAGAGGAAGCTCTCCCAGTGAGAAACGCTGCAATGTCTCTTCTAGATTTTGTAAATCCGGTAGTTTGGTTGCAGGTATGGAAGAAGATGAGGCCCCGTCAGTGGAAGAAGTATTTTCTTTTAGAGGGGCAGACCTTGTGGTCATGTCGCATTGTGCGGAAGGAAAAGGATCTCCTGGATGAGTATATACTTTGCCCTCATATTGATATTTTAAGCATCGATGGAGGGTGGATGGGACACAATGCATTGCGCGAATCTAGGAGCGTCCAAGGATCACATTATAGTGGAATTTTCCTTCGACAATGTAGAAGAGTTCGTGAAGCAGCTTCTTACCTACTCGAATGGGTAAGACCACAGTTCCTAAAGTAACTGCTAACTGATCGTTAAATGATCGAAGGGCGAAAGGCGGGGGTGACACTACGTTCTTTGGTAACTTAAGTTGCTCAAATGTGTGTGAGGAGATGACGTTGAGTGCAGCTCCACTGTCGATCATAACGCATTTTAACGTGGTGTTGTCGATTTGGACTGTGATAAAGAGGGGAGCCTCCAAATCCTCTGAAGAAAGAGGAGGAATTTCCGAATCTTCAAAAGAAATGGCGGTTGATGGTCTATTCAATCCAACAACCAACTCAAAGGGCTGGGGCTCATCTGAATTCACTGCGATGCGACGCAGATTATCAATCAGAGCCTGGCGATGTTGTGGAGAGGATTGGATGAGGTCAAAAAGAGACATTTTGACCGGAGCCTGAGTGAGTTGTTTCATAACACTCTCCTCAACTGACACGGGAATTTGAGCCCGAGGTGCAGCACGAATAGAGATCTTAGGTCGTGTGGCTAATGAGGAAGGAGGAACTCCTTCAGGGGCTGCAGAAATGACAACGCGTGGTCGAGATGTTGTAGATGAAGATGGATTATCATAGTGTTGGGTTCTAGTGGCGATATGGATTGTGTCAATTTGAGAAGGTGGAAGATCAGTTGGAGTGGAATCACTAGAGGTCTGAGTGGATCGTTGGGGCTCAGATGGGGCTAAGATGACAGGAGATACTTGTTCCTCCTCCTCCAGCAAAAGATCACTTTCTTCCAAAAGGTTGTTGACAACAGCTTGAAGAGCTTTACATCCCTCAGTATCATGACCCGGGGTACGGTGGTAAGCGCAAATTAGATCAGAGTTAAACCAGGTAGGTTTAACTCCTTTAGGGTTATAGGGTTTAATCGGAGGAAGGGATATGGATGAAGATTGGATAAGTTGGCGAAGGATTTCGGTGTAGAACCCGGTAGATGAAGATGAGGATAGAGGTGATGAAGGTGCCTCTTTTGCCTTAACAGACTGCCGAGGCAAAAGAACCTGCATGTTAGGTTTGACAGTCTTTTTAGGGATCATCTTATTCTTTTGGACACTTGGGGAGCAGTCTTGGGCACTTGAGATGGAAGTAAGTGAGACATGATTGATTTTGGTGGAGGAGGAGCCCCTAAAATAGATTTTGAAGATGATGGAGATGTGACAAGTGTTGTGGTCTTCAAAGATAAAGGAGGTTGCTTGGTCGAATTTACTGATGATTTAGATAATGTTGATTTAGATGAGGAAGAAGCTCCCAAAGTAGGTGTAATCGGAGGGACATAGGGCGCCCTGGCTTTTGGTAATGAAGATGATGATCCTGATAGAAGAGGTGGCGTCTTGTTAGTAGGTAAATCCACTTTTCGGGGTGTTGGTGAAGAATGTGTTGTAGAAGAAGATGATGGTTTTGATAAGTGTGTAGAAGAAGACGCCTTCTCAGCGGATAAATCCAATCTTTTATGGGGCGTAGAGAGAGATTTTTGTGGGAAAGCACCAAGGGTCTTGATGGTTCGAAATATGGGCTTTCCTTTTTCAGGGATGGTGACAACTTCAACGGCATAAGGTGATTGTAACCTTTTCGGAGGAAGCAAGTGGGGAGGTACTGATGGCGCAATGTTAGATTTTGGTTGTCTCGGTTTAAGTTCAGGAACCGAGCGTATAGGTGTTGGTGCTACTTCTTTTGATTTTCCTTTAATGGGCGAAGCAGCACTAGTGGTGGAAGAAGTGAGTGATGAAGAAGTAGTTCTTTGCGAAGGGACTACTTCTGGTGCAGTAATTATGGGTGGAACTACTGTTGGAAAAGAGACAGGAAGAGTCAAAATCGAAGATGCTTCCGTCGGAGTTGGCACAATTATAGGTACGTTCACCAGGGGCATAGTTGCAGCGAGAATGGGAGCAATAGAAGTAGATGTATCTGTAGTGGAAACTCGAAGGGATGTAATCGCCTCGAGCATTGAAAGAATGTTCGATGATGAGACAGATGAGGATGACACTGTCTCGGGTATGGATGGAAGGTTAGACAAAGGAGTGGAGAGAGATGAACCCGTATCTAGCAATGTAGGAATATTCAAAGACGGGCTATCGGAAGATGGTGGAATTTCAGTGATTGGCGAAGTGGAAGGAGGTTCTGATTCGATTGATGTGTTCACAGATGGCTTGGTTTCAGAAGAAGATTCTTCAGTAGAGATGAAGTTGATAGTATGAGTGTTTGGTTTTTGAGACTCTGAGGCATTATGATTCGGGGAGTGATTGGGAAAAGGTTGTTTAAAAACATCCATTGCCTGATTTGGGGGAGCATTTGGGTTATCCAGAATGAGCTCGCCTTTATCAATAAGTTTCTGGACAAGATTTTTGAAAGTCTGACATCGTTCGATGTCATGACCTTTGGTTCTATGATAATGACAGAAATCATTTTCCCTATACCAGAATGGACGTTCTTGGCTTTCATCGATATTCCTAATAGGGGGAAGTTCGATCATGCGAACTTCCAACATTTTCTCTAAGATAGAGGCATATGATTCCCCCAATGGAGCGAAGGATCGAGATGATGAAGTCCCTTTTCGAGAAGATGAGGAGTCTCTTCGTGGTGTTTGATTAGAAGTATTATCGGCTCGTGATGTTTTTAATACGATAGCGTTGGTGGATCCCTGATTCTTGTCTTTAGAAGGAGAAGAATTTGGTTTGGTAAACCGAGAAAAATCGGGTTTAGATTTAGAGCGAAGTTTTAGCTTCCCTTGTTCAATGGCGCGAGATTCAAGTTTGCGTGCCATTGTAAAGGCTTCTTCAAAGGTATGAAAAGTTTGGATCCTTAAAGTGGAAGAAATGTGATTAGCACAAGATCGAGTAAACAACTCGATTTGTTGGGATTGAGGAAGGGAGAAAGACAATTGGTTGATTATCCCTCTCCAACGAGCGACAAAGTCTGCAATAGACTCATCATCGAATTGACGAATGTTATAAAGATCTGTAATCGAGATCTTATGCGCGATATTTATTGAAAAGTTTTCAACAAACATCTGGGCCAATTGAGAGAAAGAAAACAAGGAATGTTGAGGAATGTTATTGTACCAGTCTAAAGCAGGACCTGCTAGAGACATTGGAAAGGTACGGAGCATAAGCTCCTGATCCTGGACTATGAGGTAGCAAGCATGTTTGAATGCTCACAAATGTTGTTGAGGGTCCTCTCGACTATGAAACTTTGAAAATTTAGGAAGTTCCCATTGGGGAGGATAAGGCTTAAAAGCCACCGAGGGTGAATGGGTTCATTACACACTTCTTGAAAGGAGTATGAAGGACAAGCCCCTTTTGTGGAGGCTTCCAAGTCTGCGATTTTCTTGAAAAGAATTTGAACCACGTCAAATTGAGGAGGAGGCACACTGGCATGTCCTACATAAGAAGCAAATGGTGGATGTTGTTGAGGTGTCAATGGGGGATTCATCTGTTGATTGATAGGATGATAAGAGGAATAACCAGGGGTTCTGGGTGACACTTGGTGGGGTATTTGTTGTGAAGTAGCTTGTGTATAGGCAGGCTGTGAGATAATAAGTGGTTGAGAAAATGAAGGTTGGATGACGGATGGAGCCTGTGATTGGTGGACTCCTATGCTTGTTGATTGAATTGGGACAGATTGAGGAACATGAATGCCGACTTGATTGGACATATTGGGGAACAAAACCTGAAAGGGGCCTTCTACTGCCAGATTAGGCATTAAGGGTGCCGATCTTTGAGGATGGGCGAAGGTCACTTTATTCTTGGAACATTGGAAGAAAGACCCACTTTGGAGGACGAGAAGCGAGAACCAACTGACTATTCGGAGGGGGTTGGCTCATAAAGGGGTATTGACCTTGGGATACAATGGAGGGCATAGATGAATTAACAGCAATATGCGGGTGCGCAGACGCATTCATTATAGCCAGGGCAGAGGACCTCTCAGAAGTAGGTTGTGGAATATTCGAGGTAACTGCGGTGTTAGGAATAGGTAAGACTATTTGAGAACTAGTCGATATGGTCGGTGGAAGAGAAAAGGGGGGCACAGGGGCGTCGCCCTTCTCTCGTGGCTCGAGGCGAGAGATGATGCAAACCTGTTGTTCTCCAAAGGCACAGGATGGTCCACGAGGATAATCGTACACTTGCTGGATTGGTGGTCCTTGATCAGATATTTGAATAGACTTGTGTACTAGGTAGTCCATGAGGGCTATCGGATTGCGATCGAGGAAAGCCTGAAATTCAGGATCCCCGCGAGGAACATACTCTGAGTCAGATGATGTTTCTGAAGGACTAGGGGAAGCTGGACGTGATGGGGTTGCCTTGGCTTGATGGAAAGGATTATATGACCAGGATGGGGAACCAACTAACAGCGGTCCCGAGGAAGGTTTGGGGGGTGCCGAAACATCCACACTAGTGGTAATCTCGGAAGAAGAAGGGGCCAGCTGAGCCATTCTTCTAGATTGTAACCGAGTGATAACCGTCATAAACACGCAGAAAAGAAGATTGACCTAAATAATGCACAGACAATTCAAGCAGCGTAGGTGATTATCTCCTTTAAGTTTTGATGCTTTTAAGAAAGAAAATATTAGGGAAGGCTTTTTAGAACAGGAACTACTCAGATAGCCAAACTAAGGATGGTTTGGGGAATGTTTGGTGAGGAGTCCCGAAGGCACTTCAGTAAAAGACCGGTACGTGGCTTGATATAGGGGCCTACCCCGCACTTCACACACATGCGATAAGAGAGTCGGGTGCTTTGCCAATATATACCGAACTTCCGTGAATTTATAGTGCGGCCTGAGTACCGCGTAGGCTCTTCCTCTTGGATATCACTTCCAAGTAGGCGAGGCCAGGGAAGGAGTTTTGTTTAAATGCTTTATACCTAGTGATTTTGGCTTTGTGTGCAAGGGTGAAAAATAAAAATCAAATAGTGTCACTACCGATTTTGATCAATTTTCCAGCCTAATTAAAACTAGATGAGAAACATACAACAACAATGACAAAGAAAAAGTTCTTTTTAAGCACTTAAAAACGAAGTGTTTGATTTCGATGAAGACAAGTCAAACAGATTCTTTCCCAAATGCGATTAAATTCCTTTTAAGCACCAAAAATTGAAATGTTTGGATGTGATAGACAACAAACAAAGAAATCCTAAAAAGGAGAAAACACCGCAAAAGAGAAATACCTGTAGATTTAGCTCTCCAAGGTGTGTGGACTTCAAAAAGCGCGTTGTTGAGCTCTTCCCCTCGAACAATCCCACGAACAAGCAAAGTGCTCCGCAAGAAAAGGTTAAGCAAACAACAAACAAGACCCAGAAAGATATATCCGGATAATGGTGAGACGAAAAATTTCTATTTCAAGGAAATAGAAAAATTTCAAGACAACGATTCCGCATAAAAAGCAAGATTGAAACAATGAAAAGAAACGCTCAAGCAGAACTGATAAAAATCAGGGAGGAAAAAGAACCAAGCTCAAAACTAGAAAAGAGATGAACTTACCAATAAGGGACTTTGGTTGGGTCCCACCGGGCGTGCCAGAATGTAGATCAAGGATTTCGCGCTTGTTACCTGTCCAAGTTAATGCACCAAACTAAACACAAAAACCCTGAAAAACTCCAATGAAATCGATACCTGATGGACAAGATCCGAAGATGTAGACGGATAAGGAGGTTGATGTAGATAAGACGGGCGCACACGAGCAATTCGCACAATAGATCCGAGTAACCTGCAAGACACCAATGCTTGACAGAAAAAGATGGCGTTAAAAGATATTTGGGTGGACTGCCCGAGAAGCGGGTCCGGGAAGCGATAAGCTTCCTCGGCGGATGTCAGTCCACGTTTTCAATTAAGTAGAAAACATACATGATAAAAGATGTACATATAAGACTAGATTTTCTGATTATGGTAATGAAACCGAATTTAAACAACAGACAGAAGGCTACAGAAAACAGGAAACTGTAAAATAAAGCTGGATTTGTGTTACCTGTGTCCTTTTACTGTCTGCAGGATGATCGGCGCCGATTATGTATAATCGGCGTCGACTGATGTGATCGGCGTCGACTGATGTGATCGGCGTCGACTGATGTGATCGGCGTCGACTAAAACAGATCGGCGTCGATTGAAAGCAGATCAGTTGATCAGGGACAGTGCAAGAAGATCCGGAAATTGGAAAGTGATGGACAGATAGTCGACGTCTGCTGGATGTGTGAAAGTCGGTAAGATACTGGAACAGAGTTACCAGAGGATCGATTGATACGTGCGATGTTGATGTGATAGGAGCAGAGTAACGGTGCTCCTCTCAGGGATTGATTCGGACAGGATCTGCCCTCATTCGATACACTTGATGCTAAAAGATTTCTCTTTCTTACAACCTGTGTCTCTTTCGCGATCTGTCTCTTTGTTTCGCTCTGTTCGTGCGCGTCCTTTTTCGTCGTGTGTTCTTCTTCGGTCCCTAGAACTGAGTTCTGGACTTGCTTTTATAATCGGCGCCGCTCTAAAAATCGGCGCCGACCGTATAGGTCGGCGCCGATCGCGGGACAGACTCCCGAGATGGCAAAAATGATTGATTTCTAGAAAGATGAGAATTACCCCAAATACGGGAAATATCCCGCTTGGGGAAAAGGAAAAATAGGGGTGATACATAGATAGAATAAATTTGGGGTAGATAAGTGATTAGGATACGTGGGAAGAGGTGTAATTAAATATTTAATATTTAATTATTCACGGGTAAGATACAATGGGGTGAATTAAACTTAGGATAGATTTTTAAACCACAAATCGGATAATATCCCCAAGGGGATAGTGGTGACGTAAATGTGCCCCAGGTTACCTAAGCAGGTAAACGAATGTGGGGGACACTAAATTGAGTAACCAATTTTAAGTGTCTACACTTGGTGTGACATACTAGTGACAAGAAGCGAAGGGCAACAAACATCTTGTGACCCTGCAAAATTGGTTTCCACAGATTTTGAGCAGACATAGGCGTCCAGAACAGGTCTCTGGTGCCCCATTCCAGGGTATTCTGACATCTCTGCATTTTTTTAGACTTCATTGCGACACTTTGAGTTCTAATTCCATCTATTTTCTAGATTGGCACAACTTTGACATCACATCGAAATCAACTATATGTCTCCTCCTTTCATTTGCAACTAGGGTTTCATATTTTCTAGCTTATCTTACTTGGGTAAATTTTGTACTTAATTGTTTATATTCAACATGTTACATAATATAGATTTAGGCATTTATTTATTCAATATTTGCTTAATCAATGACATAATGGGAAACATGATGCAACTCCAAGGATTAGACTTGAGTAGTTGTGCAAGCTTGGAGAATCTTTCTAGCATGGTGGGAAACCCGGCATAACTTGAGGTGTTATTATTAAGTAGGTGCATAAGTGATGCTAACCTTCCAAAAACTATCGCAAACTTGGGACACCTCAAACATTTAAATTTGAGTGGGTGTTGAGGTCCTGGAGAGCCTTCCTTACACATTGGGAAACTTCGTGCAAATCTAGCAATTTTACATGAGTGGATGCATATGCTTATATATCCTTCCCCATACAATTGGAAAATTGACACAACTCTAGTGGTCGCACTCAAATGATTGTATAATCCTAGCAAGCCTTCATGACACATTGGGAAACTTGGCACAAATCCAATAGGTGATCTTGTGGGGGTGAACAAGTTTTGAGAGCCTTCCAAATACAATAGAAAAATTGGCACACCTCGATGGTTGAAATTCACAAGAAGTATAGGTTTGAGGATTTTACCATTTATTTTCATTTTAACTTCATTAATATCCACAACGTAATCCATCATGTTGTTAGAGTTATGAAGCGATGTATTTCCAAACTCAAATATGATGAAGTAGAGGATGATTTTTAAGCATGATGGATTATAGGGCATTAATAACTTGGATTAAATGTGGACTGATGTATAAAACATTTGTTTTTAGGGATGTTGAAGGCCTTCATAGTTCGATTTTATGTTTCATCAATCTATCCTATTGTGCATTCTTCAAATTGTATTCTCAAACATATTACTTCACATATAATTTGTTATCAAAGTAACTATTGCACCTCTTTTAAGTGAAAGTGTTAGTATATAAACACACATAACAATAGGTTGTGGTTCAATTGGTAGAGTGATATATGTTAAGTTTTATATTCACATTTGTTGGGTCTCCGATATCTCTAAAAATATACAAATGTTAATAGATCCATAAGAAAGACATCAATGTCAAATGTTGTGTTTAGATTTCATAGGATTGGTTGTAGGTTTGTAACTCAATATTCCAAATGAAGAGGTAGTATGGGGTTAGGAAAAACACCAACACTATTACTTTAGGATAATAAGCACTAACGAACTTGTAGCTTGCATTAATAAGATTAAAGTAAGATAAATTTTAGAAATTTAAAATTTAATTTCTAGTTTTGTTAATTTAAAAAAATATATATTTCAATTATATTTGTATTTAGGTTGAGATAAACTTTTGAACTTGTAATGATTTATAATAGGATTTTCGAAAAGTTATTTTGGAAAGTCATGAAAATCTATTTTTACCAGCTTTTCAACAACTTTTAGAATTTTCTAATTTTGAGGGTCTCTAAAGCATTTCTAGTGTTTATGCGTTACAGGTGATTAGAATAATTTAATATCCATTAGAACTTCCTTAGTCAATTTTGTTTCGTGCTCTTTCTAATGGTTTTGTGGTTCACAAACCGGGTCAACGGGCCAGGGATATGACCCCACAAGAGACATTAAATAACTAATAGTAATAATAGTATAGGGTTTGGAGTTTTCATCTTCTGTCTTTCTGAATCCATTCCTAAGGTGGATATGAATGGGCTCCATGTAGGATGTCCTTTTAGTTTCCATCTAGAATAGTTTATATTCTATTTTTAGTTGTTTTTCATATTCTCCTTTGTCGACTACAAAGTAAATTGTTTTGAATAAAAAGAGATCTCCGGGCATACATCTCTCTTATGGAGTTTTCCAGGTTGTATACATGTGGAATTGCAATTAAATTAGTTTGTTTTTACAATTCTTTCATTGTGAATTGATTGGTATAAAACATCAAGCTCACCATCGTTAGTGTGTTGTCCATTGGGTTGTACCTCAATCCGGATTATGCAACGTCATTTTCATGTTTAATTGTGTTGACACACATTCTACAATGACGTTAAGGTGTGAGATGTAGGAGTGAGCATTATACTTTTTATTCTCAACCTTAAATTTGATTTCCATTTGACTCTCACATGACTATTTCGTTCTTAATTCGATGTTAATTTAATTGGCACCTTTTTGCTTGGAAAAGTCTATTGAAAATTATTAACGTCATATTGGTCCCATCAAGAGGTATTTTTATACTTTTTAAGAGGTCCTATCAAATATTTTAGGAGTTTTTAACATGTTATGGGTCCTATGATTCTTTAAAAGTTGTGGAATATATAGTGTTTTGAAAAAGAAAAAGAAAATAGTAGAAACAAATTATTTAGGAAAATAAATACAAAATGCTTGATTGGATACAAGTTTATAGTTGGCCACTAAAAAGATAGGAACGGCTAGTGCAAATCTTTAATCCCCACTACTTTCTACATCTCAAAAGTCTATCCAAAAACAAAAGTCAGTTATCTTTTTAAGGTGTAAATATTTTTTCAACAAATTTAATAATTTAGATGATGCATGAGACGACTGTTATTTCTAGATGATATTTGTACTCGATGTTTTTCATTTGTCAACAATAACATTTAGTTTTAAAAAGACTTGTTACAATGACTTGTAAAATGTAAAATGACTTGTTACAAAAAAACAAAACTAAAAAGTTGCAGCCATATTTTTAGGAGTATATATACATATGCCACTCAAAATTTCAACATATTCACATGCAGTTCCAATAGTAAAATTTCAACATATTCGCGTGTAATTAATATTTTCTATGATGGTCATGTCTAATCAAACATATATTGTTATTTTTATTTTATTGCATAAGCAATGACACGGTCATCTTTGAAAAGTGGAGTGGTTTAGGTGTAAAATCAGTAAAAACGTCAAAATACCTTTGCAAGAACTTCAAATCCTTATAACTAAAAAGTTGCATGTATATATTTTTGTTTTTCCCGTCAGCAGTGACGGTCGTATTTGATCAAATATATTTTTGTTTTTTCAGACATCAAATATATATTATGCACTCAAGATGTGTTTGTGCGTTAAAAGAGTCTTAGCTCAATCTAGAAACTAGTAAATAGTATTATATAAAAATGTGAATCCCCTTTCCCAAGGCTTTATTAAGGGATTGCTCTGCGAAACACAGATCAGCAGCTCATCAATGGTCATTTTGTTGATGATTCTTTTCTCACCTTTTTTGAAGAAGAGCAGACTGCTTCACACCACTTTGGACTGTCTGGATACTTTTTGTTTGGCCTCTAGATCGTCCATCCAATGGGACAAAACTCAATGTTATAGGCAATCACAATCCCCTATCCCTTCATGGCTTGCAGATTTGCAATGGAGTTGGATCCAATCGGCGTTCAATTCAAATTCCTTGACATTCCTTTCGCCTTCCAAGTCACCTCAACACAACTTTGGAGCTATGTGGTCCAACGAGTAGAGCACAAAATATTCTATTGGATTACCAAACTACTCTCTTTGGTAAGTAAATTTCAAATCTGCTCCAAGGTTCTCGCCACCCATGTGTACTACTCTTCTTGTTGGGCTCCTTCTAATGCTGCCTATTCCAAACTTGAAAAGCTTCTAAGAGACTTTCTCTAGGCTAACTTTGAAAGCCACAAGGGATTTCATTGTGTAGCATGGGACATCTATTGTAGATCCAAAGAAGCAGGGGACCTTGGTCTACTTGACACCAACGAGCTCTCTCCGTCAAATGGTTGATTCGTAGCTGGAAGGGAATGAAGCCTAGAATATTATGCTCCGGCATTGCAGCAATCGTAA
Source organism: Taxus wallichiana var. yunnanensis (assembly GCA_018340775.1). Lineage (NCBI taxonomy): Eukaryota > Viridiplantae > Streptophyta > Pinopsida > Cupressales > Taxaceae > Taxus > Taxus wallichiana. Next base: position 880,883,701 of record CM031239.1, on the reverse strand, counting down.
GGCTTTCCTCTTGGAAGACAAGTCTGGAAAGGCCTTAACTTCCAGTCCCTTCTCCTCTTTTCGGTCTCTGTCAAAATCAAAGGTGCTTTTATATATTGAGTATTTGGAAACCATGAGAGTTGCTTAAACCTTGCCTTATTTGGAAAGGGGATGGCTTCAGATCTAGCCTTTCTATCAACTCCTGTTCTCTCTAGTGGTCATCCATTTTCACTTTCCACGAGGCCCCTCTTGCTCTAGCCCCTTGGGCTAAAGCTATTCGGCTCTTCAAAAAAGCATCAAAGTGGTGGGGGATTTATTTTGTAAGCATTCCAAATCTTGGCTTTCTTGGGAGTCTTAGCTATTAAGTTCAACCTTCAACACCAAGATGTTGAATCAATCACGAATATCATTGCTTGCATACCTGAGGAGTTCTTGCACAAAATTGGTGTCACTTCAGGTGTCCCATGGTGGTGCGAATAGAACTAGCCTTCCGCTACTCCACTCGCCATTACAAACCTTGCTTGGGTTACTCCCTTCTTGCTCTATAGACAGTGAATGTTGACTCACTCAACTATCGGGCCGAAGATTGCTTCCCGACGCAGTGTGGAAACGTCGGTTCAAAAGGGTTTGGTCAATTCTTGTTGAACCCAAAAAATCCCACTTTTTCTGGTGCATTTTACACTAGGGACTTCCCGTAGGGGATCGACTTAGGCATATGGGAGTGAATCCCACCTGCCCGGTTTGCCACCAACCTGAGACTATCAAGCACATATTTTGGTTTGTCTGCACACACAATCGTCCTGAAATGGATTCATTCCCTTTTTCAACCCTTCTCCCCAGATTTCTTTACTTGGAAGATGGTTCTTTTTGGGACTTGGCCTTGTTACCTGCAATTTATAGCAATTTTTGGCACATATTCAAAGCTTTCACCTATGGAAAGATAAAAATAATGCCATATTTAACAATGTTCATATGGATAGAATTTTTTTGTTACTAATAAAGTGACTATTCTCTCCACTATGTTGCTTCAGATTTAGAACCAGCCGAGAAGGTCCAAATTGGAAGTTAAACATCTTCAAGTGCTTGCTCGACTATCGGGATGCCCCCTTTGGGTCATCCGTGTTATGCCCGATGCTCTCATTCATCGCCGCCGCCTTTTGGCCGCACCACTCTCTCCCTCCTCCCCATGGACGAGGGTTTCACAGTATCGCTCCCGAAGTCGGCAGAGCTCCTCTCCTCGACAATGGTGGTCCCCTCGGTCTCGGCCCTCCTCCCCTACCTAGGGTGGGATCTTCGACCGCATTGGCAGATCTGGGTGTCCCGCCACTTGGAAGGACAAATTCCCGTGGCTTGCCATTTCTCCTACTCGGCAGGTTGATAATTCATATCAACATCAAGATCATCAACAACCGTAAGAAAGCGGGCGAGAGCCCATCCCTAATACGGCTCACCCTGGCTTTGGTTGGGGAGATAAGCAGGATAGTCCTCCACCTCTCGTATGTCTTTACCATGTTCGTTGCCACAACCTAGGTTTCTGGCTCATCCTTATTTTTGGTTCCTTGTTTTGTTCGCCCTCTTTTTATTGAGGTTTGCACTTTTATAATGTTTTGATTGGCCTCCTTCTCAAGTCTACTAGCTTGATATGATTGATATTTTTGGGTGTGATTTTATCCACACATCTTTCAGTATGATCAATGTTGTAATTACCTATTTTTATCAGTAAAAAGTTTGCTTTTCAATCAAAAAATGTGAATCGTTCTAATGTAATCAAGTAAGCTATCAATAAGATATGTTGTCTTTGGTTTCCTAAGTTATGTGTAGTGTTTTTTCTTCAAACCTTTCTAATAGGAACACCATGTGATTTATGATTTGAGAATAGTTTATAAAAAATTGAAGGATCGGTGAGGAGATCACGAAGAGATATATAAAGCGTGTTTAGATTTCTCATCATATTTTTTGAGACAATCCTCTCCATTTGTTAAAGAAATGGTAATGTTAATAGATTTGTTGTGTCGCAACACCATAATAAAATTTGAGGGAACATGTGTCTTACAATTTGTTGATATGTTTATACACTACTACAAATGGGGTGTTTTGAGACAATATTAGAGACAATACTTAACCAAATCATTTCAAATTGAGACAATAAAAAGTTGTATATTGTGTCAAATATTGTCTCAAAATGGGTGTTTATAATTATTGTCTATAATTATTATCTCTCCAAAGACAATATAAATTAATACATATTTTGTCCCTTGAGAGATAATATCATTTTTGTTACTCTAGAGATGATATATTTTTTTCTCCCTAAAGACAATACAAAATACTATTTTTTTCTCTCTAGAGACAATACAAATTTTAATTTTTTTGTCTCTCTAAAGACATGCAAATTTCAAGAATAAAAAATAACTAATTTTCTTCTAGTACAATACATAGCTTTACATATTGTTAATGGCACCGAGCGGGTCATGATCAATATTATAAAAAAATAATAATTTAGGTTGAATCCTGTGCCTAAAAATGGGTCCACAAACATTTTATTAATATAAAAGAGATAATATAAAAGGTGCATAAATGTCATTAACCCTTGACATAAAATGGTACACCTATTTACTGAGTTAAAATTACACTATGGCACCTCTTCCAAACATGTTGCCATAGATTATTTCTAACTAGTTTGACAAGACAATGTGGCGCCTCCTCCAAACATGTTGTCATAGATTCTTTAGTGACTGTCTAACTAGTTTTACAAGACAATATACAACTCCCTTTTAGAGGAATTTCAAAACAATATCCATAGAATCATGTGCTAACATCACTACAAATAAGAAGAATCACCATCATTGTCATTACATTATTAAGTATTATAATAAGACATCATTATATTGACTCTAATAAAAACGGAGGCTATTTAAGTTATTAAACTTACTTATACAAGGAATATTTTTATGGATATGGTGACTCGTGATCTAAGTTTCTCATTGAGAGTGAATCTTCCGAAGGAGGTATTACATTTCGATCCTCTTTTTGAGTGGATGGCTCTTTTTTATATCCATAGGTGTATCATTCAGTATCGTAGTATGCTCATATGATATAGTTATTATAGCTTTTGGAACCCATTAAGATTTAGGGACTTGATAAGACTACATAGTAGAATTTTGTGTTTCAAAGTAAATAAATCCCTTATGCTATATTTTTTGGATTCTTCATTGTAAGGTATGGCAATTATTGTCATGATGTTCATTAATTCCATGATAATTACAAAATGGTTTACCTTTGATTTTTTCAAGTCGATAGTGGGGATTGTAACAAGTAGGTAACAAAGTAATTAATCACTTATTGAGTAGCTCATAGAGTATATCATGTTTTCTAGCATTCTTATTGATCCAAAGGGTGTTTTCGGCTATGGTTGTTTTAGTATTTGAGATTAGCCATGTGGAACATACACATTGTTGCCTCTATAAATGACTTTCACTTCACTTGTATGAACATGTGTATCATGCATAACATTTATTTTTATTTTATTTACAATTATATTGATCATGATGCATAAAGACATTATTGAAATGGGCATTGGAAGCATCCTTTAAATGCATTATCTCATCCTTGAGAGATTTTAGTTTAGTACTCATAGCTTGAAATTGGGATTGAAAATAATGTTGTACAAATGTTTGAATAGAATCTAGGATAGCTTTGTGAAAGATGTCATCGTTATTAATAGAAAGGGTTGGACTACATCTCAAAATTGAATCCACATGGCAAGGTTTCGTATCGACAAGGATCATTGTTTGTTGGAATAATTCCAAGATAATATGTGTTCATGTGTGATAACATTGAATCAAAGCATATAAGGAAACCTTGGAATTTGTAGCATGGGTCATCATGGAATAAAATCATAAAGAACCTCCAAATAGGTAATAAAATAATGCTAATCAACACATGGAAGGTTGAGAGTCAAGAAACCAGAGAGGATAAGACCCAAAAGTTATGTTTAGCTAAAAGTGATTGTCGTCAAATTATTTAAATAACCATTTATGAGAATAAACATTGAATTTAATGAAACCAAAATAGGTATTTTTAATCTAAACATAAGAAATAAAATATCTCCTAGGAATTTTCCAAAAAATAGATATTTTTCTTTTTAATCCCTGATTAATAAAAAGAGTAATTTTTCCTTCCCGAGAATTGTACTCGAGAATTATGGAAAAGAAAAAGACATTTTCATTAAATATATAAAAATAATAAAATCCTCTAAGGAATTTAAAAATATATCCCATATGCTTGAGATATGTGATGAAAGGTGATTTATCAATTAGGAAGTCCAAAGCGTAGAACCAACCACAAGACCCTAGAGGAATTTGCATAAACCAAATTTAGGGAATATCATAAACAAACATCATGTTTGGATCTAAATATACAATGTAGAGATAAAATGCTAGGGAAACTAGGGTTTGAAAGAAGGTGCATGATACAATTGTGCTTCAAGTTCACCAAATGTTTAGACCCAAATTAGTTTTTATGTTGTTATTATATAGCAAATAAGAAGGGTATAAGCGCTAGAAACAAGAATACTTTTGTATCTAATTAACTTCCAACATCAAATACACATGACCAGAATAATGCATCCAAACTTGAAATGAACTAAGCAATTGATAAACAATAAGTAACTTGCTCAAAACAAAAGAGGAGAGAAAGACTTAGTTGTTAATGATTAATCTCAAGTGATCTGGTATGGATAGTAGTGGAATAAGAAGATATAAAGCTTTAGACTATGTAAATAAGATTATAGAGATGGAGAATGTGCAAGTGTAGGACTGTATAGAAGTTGTCCTATGCAAAAACTATATGGTTAAGGACATGGGTTATACGGTTACAAACCAAAAGACAATCAGTTCGAAATTTTCTCGGTGCATTGCTTGGTTAGAAATGGTGCTCATTATGTGTCTTTCTTGCTTGACAAGCTTGGGATGACCTATGATGAATTACGCAATACAATAGAAACCCTATAAACCTAAATAACCCTTCATTAAAGCATTAGAAAAAAGGAGAGAAGTGTGTGTGTGTGTGTGTGTGTGTGTGTGTGTGTGTGTGTGTGTGTGTGTGTGTGTGTGTGTGTGTGTGTGTGTGTGTGTGTGTGTGTATTTGAGGTTGGATCACCTTGGGTGGTCATACTCCTAGCTACTGAACCAATCCCATTGTTGCACTACATATCCTCGTTACGAAAATCAAGCATAATGTAGTTCTCATAAGGGCTTGTGTAAGTGTGTATAGCTAACCAACCCCCCATGGGTGACCTCGTGTCTCTTGACAAATGTATAGTGGGATAATTATGTCGTATAGAATATACCCAACATGGTAGTAGTGAGATATGGTGTACCTCAACTAGGTGACCTAACCCTTGTGTTGATCAAACACTTGTTCAATGTTTGGAGTGACTTGTCTCTTAAGTAAGACATGAATTTGTGATCGTTGTGTGCTTTTAGATTGATGAAGATAAGATCTTTAACATGGTTGAGTTCTTTAGACTTGTAATACAAACATCCCTAGATGACGTGCATGTGATTTTTAAAGATTTAGGAACCCTTTGAGTGCTTTTGGAATGATGTTTTCAATAGGAACTAGTAAGAATGCGAGGTGAGTTATAAGGTGATAATAACTCTCTTATATAGTCTTTAGTAGGAGATATATTATGATAAGTCCGACCTCAGGAAGATGAAATGACCTAAAGAATGATTAAGCATTGAAAGTAGAGCCAATGATTAAGAAGGGCTAGGACCAAACCCTCCATCCTGACCATTCTATAAGGTTTTGGACAGAGAGATAAATATCTAAACTAAAATTTGTGTCATGAATATTAGATGTTTTATGTTACTTTTATTGAATAATATTTCCATAATTGATGACAGAGCATAGTGTAAAGATAATCAAGCGAGCATTTATATTAGCAAGGATACAAGGTCAAATTTGGCATTGCAAAAGGATAAGTCACTAAATTTTATTGTTTATAGAAATTGTTCCATATGTCTATAGAAGATTCTAAGTCAACATCATTTTCATATGCACTGTAGTATTTATGGCACCTTTTCTTGGCGGATAAATAAAATTTTAGAAGAGAAATGTAATCTTTGACTATCATAGAAATTATTTACAATGCGTTATAACTAAACAATATTAATCCAATTATCTAGGCATCTGCATCTATTTCACCTTCCAATATAGGGATGTCTAGATTGACTTATACCTTATCTCGGGGTATGTGACCACTAAAAGGTTATTGTGGAGCAGGATTGGGAATCGTGCATGTACCTACTTAATAAGTTGAGAGAAGTTATCAATGATCCCCACTCTTTCTCATGGATGACATTATTCCAATTGTTCTCGTTGCTTCGCAAAGCATCATTTATCATTATGTTGTACATATTTGAATCTAGAGTCTTGAATTCATTTGGTCTCCCATCTAAGGATGTGAAGGAAGGTATGAAGAACGATAATGTGTTTCAAGTCCTAACTTCTTCTATTCAGACCTTGTGTTAGTGGGCATACAAACAAAGAGAGAAAGTTAAGATGAAGTTTCAATACCACTAGGATATGATGAAGTCAATATGTGCTCTAATACCATTGATTTAGGGCCCAAGAAAAGACCCAATGGATAACATTCCAAATGAGAATCTGAATGTTTTATTTGCAAGAAATGTATTGTAAATGATAGAGACCTAAAGATATATTAGATTTCTTACACAACAAAGAAGAAATTAAAGAAGATAAACACATGCCAAATGTAGAACTATAATGCAAATTTATATTTTTCAAAATTCTTTTCAAGATCCGAGAGCTTGGATGAAAGATGTCTATGTACTCCTTATTCTCTAGTCTATGTAAAAAGAATATAAAAATGCCTTAATATATAAGGAGGAAGATAAACCTTTATCTAAATCATTCATGACCAACTGGCTTGGAATTTCAAATTATTTGTGGCTATCAAATCAAAATTTGTTGACGGTTCAACTCTTTCAGAGGCTGCAAATTCCATAAATTTATATATATATTTCTATTACTTGCTTATATATGTATTATATTTTAATACAAACTATTTAAAAAACTTACAATTTTAAAAAATTTCAGCCTATCATGGTCTACGGTTTCCAAAAAAATTCACCTATAATATATGGTTAAAATCACGAAAAATGGCCTATAGCCTGTCAATTTCTAGGCCTAGTTACAACCACTTCATAATGAATAATTAGTACATCGCCCTAAATTGGCATTACTTTGTGGAACTACACAATTCGATATTGATACTACAACGATGTATGCAACTAGGTAGTACCACGAGAGGATTTAAGATGTTGCGTATGCACATGTGTGTAATATGGTTTTGAACCCACGGGTAGAATTAGATCATGAAGTGAAACAACACTATGGCACCGCAAGTCGTTGAAGGTCTCATACCGCAAAGGAGTTAGGGTCTCGTGGTATGCACACATGTGTGGTATGATGTTGAAGCCACCGATAAAATTAGATCATGATAGGAGCAACACCATGGAACTCCCGGGGTTTGAAGAAGAGGATTGGGGAGTAGAGATAGAGAGGTTATTTGGTGTAGTAGAAACTGGCTTTGAGTTCAAACCCTCATTGATAAGGTGGGGTAGATCATTGTGGGGAGTGGATGAAAATGGGAATGTGGAGGCCACCGTCTATATGAATGCCCAATTTTGTAAATTTACAATCAAAGGAGGGAGGAATGTGGGGATCATGTGGGGGCGAATTCTTACTATCATTGACTTGAGGGGTAATCGGTATGATGGTAAGATCGATCTAAAGGATTGGTAGGCATAGATGCCATTACACGATCAAGATTCTTTTACAACAATCTGGGTCTTGGAGAAGAAGCGGACTGTTGAGTTCTTTCTTGCAATTGACTATCCACATCATCATCTACATGCGTAGGATGTTGTTATGTAATCTACATAGCCCCTGAACGGTGTTGTGCCTGCTAGGCTGCTACTGTTCTCAGCCTGTAGCTCATTGTTTCCGAGTCTTTGTCTTTGGTAAGTCTTTGTCTCCATTTTTCTTGGCCACTAAGAATTGTAATTACTAATGAGATGGATTCATTGTTGTATAATTGATGATAAGGCGACGTTTTCCGGTGGTAGGTGGGCGGTTTGCAGAATGATAAGGGGATCATGATGTCTTCGGTTGGTGCGAGTAGTTTGGACAAAAAGATATTAATGGTGTTGGGGTGGGTGGGGTGCAGAATGGGCTTGCATGCAGAGTTTAAGACTTGTGTGTTTATGAGGTTTCTTATCAATTATAATTTATAGGTGAATGTGTGGAACTGGACATTGATGAATAGATACCGGAGGGTATATGGATTTGACTGTCCCGTTGGCACCTGTAAAGCGAGGAACACTAATGTTCGAGATGGACCCACAAAAAAACAAAAACCCACATGGAGACAAAACCCCATTAACAAAGCAAGTACATTAACTAATGTGGAGAAGCGAAAGTTATCCATGTGATGTTGCTTACGAAATTTTCCTCCATTTGTTTTAATTGGAAAATGTATTTTTATTTATAAAAATATAACAGCGTTAATTAGTTAGTCGATAGGTTATATAATGGGAGAAAGAGTCGGATTTATCGTTATAAAGATATCTAAATAATCTCACCCATAATAAATATATGTTTGTCATGAGTCACATTTAGTTTTGTAACATCTAATTTCTAATTTAAATAACCGTAAAAATAGAAATCCACGTACTTTGTAAAAGTGACCCTTCAAAATATATCATGTAAAACTTATCTTTATCAAGAGTCCAGACTGTCAAATTGGGTCATCTCACTCAAAGAATTAAATTTTAAGTTTATATCTCAAAAGGTTATAAAAGGATAACTTTTCCGCAAAAAAATCATTAAACTTTGTCATTATTTTCTTCGTTGAAAATGTAATTGACAACTATGAATCGAGATAACACCCACTTCTAACTCGATTCTAAACCATTTTTAATCATAAGAAAACAAATTACTTTTGAATACAAAGTGGGTTTAATTATTTAAAAACATTTTCCACTAAATATGTGTTTACAACTCATTGACGTAGATATCTTGACATCACTCCCAGACAATTGTTTATAATTCTAATTCAATATGGGAGAACACATTTTATAGCATGCACAATTTTTTATATAGTTAGCCGATAGTCTATAGATATTAGTTGGGAAACCTCTCGCCTCCCAAAATAGTCTCACACCACAATAAAAAGTGTCTCACACCAAATTTATGCCTCATCCCGAATTTGATTAAAAAACAAGATAAAAAGAATATATTTCCAAACCGAAATATATCTCATCTACTTACAAGAGTGTCAAGAGTATGACTAATGACAACATGTCACTATCAAAATCTTTTTATTACGTAATGTTTATAAATAAGACAACTATCGCCACTATTAACTACACTACGATGAAGAAAAATAACAAATATCTATGTCTAAGGAAACATAATTTATAAAGATTTGCTTTAATATTCAATATGAAAACCAAAGTAGATGGGTTATTAGTACCGCCACATGGAATATTATAAGTTTTACTCTATTCAAATTAATATACTAGTTTCTAGATATTTCTAAGGGTACTCGTGATAACTAATGCATAAAAAATATTCCATTGCATTATATGTTTAACATTGACATCCGTTTACACGTGTTTATGTGTTCGAACTATAATTCATTTATAATTTTGTATCTTTGTTGAGCAAACAAAGTATGACACTAAAGAGAGGGCACACAAAAGATTTGCGCGCAGAAAATGGCACATTTGAAGACACAAAAGGAAAGGGAAGGAAATGCGCACTAAGACAAGATGATTTGGGGACTTAGCCGTTTTCATGGTTATGGGCTATTTTTGGAGATAGCGTGTAGAGCACACATTGGGATGGAGACTTGCGCGACACACAACTACTATTTTGGGACGAACGTTTGATGAGCGCCATGCACAAGTTGAAGATAATAATAGGATTACTACTGCGCTTAACTGTAGGAGATCTATTATTAGCACACTTGCATGTGTGCCTATTATTGTAAAGGCACATGGCTATTTTCAGCATGCGACCTATTTTGGAAGTGCGTAAGTGGTGAAGGGCAAGTCCCCACCCTTATAAATATGGATTGAACTATGTAGTTTGATATACTGAGACACACAATTATTGTAGGGTTATGTTGTTAGATCTGACACGCGCATAGCTTATGGTAATGTTATATAAGGAGCTTCTATGTTTTACAGTATTAGTATAATGGAGTTTATTGGACGGACAATGGTGTTAAACATAACTGTAACTGGTTCTTGTATGGTTAATCCTATCATTGTTATTATTTAATTCATGATTCTTTAAGATCTAGATCTAGTTATGCTCTATGGAATGTTTATGCTATTTATGGATCTGAATGCATTATATCTTCATCATGTTAACATCCTACACAAGCAACTCTAAGGAGGGGCTTGATACCTTTGCGTGCTTCGGGTGAGCGCTCAGCTCAGGTTGGGTGATGTGTCAGCGTGCCTGGGTTATTCATGGTAAATTCTAGGCCGCAACATTGGTTCTGTTGTTGGGACCTCTTTTTCAGTTGTTTTCAGGATGGTTTACGATGAAGACGTACCACTGACCTTAGTAAGTATTGAGGAGTGGATAAAAGATCTAGAAGAAAAATATGCATGGAGGTTCAACACTGGATTCGGGTTCGACGCACACGCATGGGTAGAAAAGAATCTGCAGTATGATTGTTTGTATGAGAGCTTCTTTGTTATCTTCCTAGTAGAACTGCATGCAGTGGCTAATTTGCTTATGCGTCTAAATAGAATTGGAGGTATCGCACACTTGTTTGGATGTAAGAAGAATTTCGTGCCCTGTATGATTCGATATGATTTGGACACACGTTGTGGATACTTGGTTCCATGGTGTTTTGAATAGCTATATTCTAGAGTACACAATTTCCACTTATTCATGCCTCGAAGGTAGCCGAGAGTTCCAATTCTTACGTTATCCCAGGGGAACTAACTTGCAAGGCATTCCAATGGATATCAAGATCTTGATGGTAACCATGAACTTGGAAGAAAAATTGATGGTTAGCTAAACCCCACCACGTGCGGGCGGAGCAGGTTTGGTGAAAGATGGCGGACCTAGCGCAAAGAGGTAGAGAGAAGAAAGGCGGATTAAGTACAATGAGGCGTGCGAAAGGGAGATGGCAAAGCAATGGGATATTGCAGATTGGATGATGTCGAGGAGAGATGGCTCATGAAGGATTTGGAGCTTGAATGAAGGCGTGGAGCCGTAACATCCGGAACTCCCCATTTGGGAAAACATGACAGGAAACCCCTTAGCCTCACACAGAGTGCGCTAGCAGAGACGACTGGCCACGGTTGTGCATTTGAATCTACACGCAACCTAACCCTTACATTTGGTTTTCTAGTATCTAGTACATCCATTAGCCAAAAGCTAATTTGGGCGTGAGGGAAGCGTGGAGTAAGTCACATAACAAGTACATCTATGGCAAGACAAACGTCTTTATTGTTGTTTGAAGGTAATTTTTTAGGCACATCATCAACATAGAATTCGAGCGCGCAGAATTTTGGACTCACTTCTAGGAGTAGTACCACCACGCAGACTATAGGAGTTCAGTTCAGTACTATTATTGGGACATTGGGAAGTACATCTTCTGGTTCGCTTCGGCTATAGGTGGAGGATCAAGGGGTATAGGTGGCTCTAGTTCTAGTGGATCTGGTGGTTCTGGAGGTAGAGGTAACACAAGAGGTTATGGATCAAGTGGGCAAGGTCCGCACCAACCCCAAAATATTTACATGGAGATATCTCTCTATAATCCAGTAGTAGGGGCATAAAATATGTTGTTGAACACATGCACATGTGTGAGATACTTGTGGCACGCAAAAGGGATCACAACTTCTGAGCGCAAGGCAAGTCAATTTGTAACTACATTACAGGGATGCACACATAGTTGGTATAGGAAGTTTGACCCTAATCAAACTTGTGTAGATTATGCAACATTAAAAGATGCTTTCCGTAAAGAGTTCTATATCCTTGAATTTGAGTAGAAGAGTATAAGCATGCTCAAGGATATTAAGCAGGGCACTACTGAGAGTGTCCAGGAGTATGATGCCCATTTTAAAACACTTTTGTCTAAGCTTTCTTATGATATTCATGCAAGCTAGCATGCACAATGGTTCGTTGGAGGACTGATCACACCTTTTAGAAGGGCGTTGTCACATAAGACATACACTGATCCACGTGAAGCACTTGAAGAAACTTTACGCATTGAGGCAGTTGGAAGTATAGACACTAGAGTCACCATTCCCTGGAAGCAAAATTACGATTATGGCAAAGCAGTTGGAGAAACTATCAACGAATTTGGCACATGAGACGTGCACAAAATGTGAAGTGGAAGGGCACACCAAGGATAGTAGTCCCCGCATGTCAGTGCATTCATTACTACTAGATTGTGAGATATGCCATCTGAACCATGACGCTAGTCGCTGCCCATTACTACAACGCACGAAAAGGAATAATGTATCCTATTATTGTAAAAAAAATTAGTCCACGACTCATGATATAGAAAAGATGCAAGTTGATTTGTTAGATCCATGATGTTATAGATATTGGTGTGCGACAAACGAGTGTATCGATAACTCTAAGGGTAAGGGTGAGCACCAGGATCAAGATCATAATCAAGCACACTATGATCGAACAAGGGGTGCTTAAGAAGGATGTGGCAAAGGTCAAGGATATCATGGTGGATTTGGGGGTTGAGGCCGTGTTAGTGGATGAGGCGAGTTTCCTTGCGAACGTGCTTTACATGCGGGTCTCCCGACCACTACAAGCGTGAATGTCCTTAGAATATTACTGTTCTTTTTACGGAAAGAGTCATAGCTATGGGAATGCCCAGACCTATATGAGCAGCTTTAGCAAGCAACATAAATAGGAAAACAAGGGTCTGCAAAGATGGTAAGGATACAACGTGTTGTGGAAAATTAGTGGATGCCAAAGTTGCACCCGAACTCCGAGGCATTACCTGTGAATATTACTAGACGAGTTGAAGTTGCGTGCACCGGAGAACGCATTACAGCGGGATCCTACCATCACTAAGGAGGGAATTTTGCATGCAAGGTATCCGATCTCGCGCACTGAAGGAGGTTTATCAGGAGACCATGGAGGTACTCAAAAACACTTAAGGGGTAATATAGTGTTTGAAGGAGCAATCACGGAAGATGGAACAGAAGAAGGCAACAAAGACGCTCCAGTCGAATATTGATGACGTGAAGGAGGTATGAAAAATGTTACACCAGGAGAATATCATTCCATTACTAGGGAGTTGGCTAAAGGGAAACACTCTGCGCATGAATATTGAGAATGGATGTCAGATTTTGCATGCAAATCTTCCACCTCATAGCTTAGATTACAACAAGGAGATCACTCTGAATACTTTGTTGTGGATGGATGGCTCTTGAGTAATATATTGATTGACACAGAGTAGAGGTAAATGTGCTTACTTTAGATGCATGGGTACAAATGGGGAGACCTCCATTACAGCCATCTTCTAATGTATTGTTTATGGCTAATCGACTAAGGCCACTTCCATCGGAGTATTAAAAGATGCATCCATTACTATATAAGGGCACAATTCACTAAGGATTTTGAGGTTTTAGCACTTGTAGAAGCAGATAATTTCCCAGCTCTGCTTAGGCGTCCTTGGTGCTACGCAAATAATCTTGATCTACGGTTCAAAAAGGGATATATAAGTTTTGGGAACATGGAGGAAAGAGTTATTATCCCTTTAACAGATGGAAAATTTGTGCCCTATATTAAGCCTTTGAGTGAAGAATATTTGAATAGGATTTATGTACGTGTCATTCGAGACCCAGAAGTACTCAAGCCATCAGAGGAAGGAATCCTCCAGTGGGACGATGCATAGTCTATTAATGATACCACAAGTATTACTTGTGATAATTGGGCTCATGACACTTATGGGATGGTTGGGCACAAAGTAAGGAGTGCATTTTTGTGGAGAAGCATACATCGTTGTATTAGGAGGATAGGTAACACCTTTGTACCTCGGTACACTAGAGAAGAAGACCCTACGATATTCCTGCATGCCATGGAGGAACAATGGAAAGACCAATTTGAAAGAAGAAATATGTTAGCATATACCTTGCGTGGGACAACAACGCACTGGTGGGTGGTTCACAGGATAATCTTGTAGAATGGAATGAAGTCAAGATTGCTCTAACAAATCGGTTTTCCAGGAGCAACACACCTACTCAAATTTGCACATATTATGGTAATCAACTTGTTCAACACCACGTTCAGTAGTGTGAGAGGTTCTGACGAGGGGCGGAAGCTTTACCGCCTTTTCTATGGGTGCACAAATTTTATTCCAATTTACAAGGTTGTACACATGCTTGGTATGTATATGCAGAGCTACAGAGAGAGTCCGGAAATTAGCGGGATTTGATTGTAGGAATCGTCCAAAATTTTGACTACTTCTCTACTAAACCTCCAAAGTGGAAGAGGCATTAAGGGTTATAAATTGCTCAAATATGGGAGATAGTGCAAAGGCAGAAGAACTCATTCAAGATTTATTTGGTGAGAACGAATCAAGAGCGCACTTTGATAAAGAAGAAGAGACAAATGCTACGCTACTTAAGCATGCTTTCTTTGAGAGAGAAAAAGGGAAGATGGTCTAGGTAGTGGATGATGGGTAAGTAGACGATCTAGATATAAATCATTTAGTGGGTATGTGTAAGGTGTTAGACAATTCTAATAAAAATGTACGTGTCTATCATGAACCCGTGAAGACAAAAAAAGTGAATATTGGTACGAATGTTGGACCTAAGGAAGCAATAATTGGGGATTATTGGTCCAACTATGAAGTGGAAAAAATCATTGAGTTACTATGTGATTTTCAGGACTTATTTCCTAGGGGCTATCATGAATTAAAATGAGTGCATGAATCATTAGGAGAGATGAAGATTAAGCTTAAGGAAGGTGCACGCCCAGTCAGGAAAAGACCCTACAGAATGAACCCTAACTTGCGTAAAATTTAAGGAAGAAATTGACAAAATGTTGAAATATGGCATCATCAAGCCCCTAGAAGAATTAGAGTGGGTTAGCCCCATGGTCATCAGTATAAAGAAATATGGTTGGATTAGGATTTGTATGGATTACTGGGAATAGAATGTTAAACGTGTGATTTACCCCTTTCCTACACCTTTCATAGAGGAGATATTAGAAGTCGTTGCAAGGCTCAAAATCTATTCCTTACGAGATGGATTCTTTGGGGATCATCAAGTCGATTACACAGAGAATCAATAGAAAACAACTTTCACCATTGAATGGGGAAGTTTTGCATATACTGTGATGCACTTTTGTCTTAAAAACGTGTCTGTTGTATTTTCAAAGCAGAGTTGTTCAAGCATTTATGGATTTTATTCACAACTTCTTATAGGTTTACTTAGATGATTGGATGTTATATGGACTTATTAAGGACCACTATGACAATTTGCGCTTGATGTTTGAAAGATGTAGACAATTAAGCATCTCTTTAAACATCAAGAAGTGTGTGTTTTCTACACCTTTTGGCACTTTGTTAGGGCACATCATCTCTAAGGAAGGTTTGTTAGTGGATTTAGCTAAGGTTGTAGTTATTGTAGGCCTGGAAGAGCCTACCAATTAGAGTGAGGTGCATGAATTCTTGGGTCACACTGGGTATTATAGAAAATTTATCAAAGGATATGCTAAGATTACCCTTGGAAGAGTTACTAAAGGGAAAAGGGACATTCTATTGGGAGAACCGCAACAACGCACATTCGAGACATTGAAGGAGAGATTTACTACAACACCTATTATGTGTTTTCCCTCATGGAACCAACTTTTTCATGTACATGTGGAAGCCTCTAGCATGACAATTAGCGTGGTGTTAGCTCACTGGAGAAGGTATTATAAATCATCCTATCTATTTTAATAGTAGAAAGTAAACTCCTGAAAGCAAAATTATACAACTACTGAGCGTGAAGCCTTTTTAATGATCTATACATTGCATAAATTTAGACAATACCTTCTAGCAACACCATTTGTATTTTACACCAATCACATGGCATTGAAATACTTGGTAAACACACCCATTTTACAGGCGCATATGTCGATGGATGCTCTTATTCCAAGAATTTTATTTCACAAACAGTGGTAAAACTAAGTAAAAGTAATTTTGGCCCAGCCATTTATGAAGGATTCCGTCGGGGGAGGACACGAAAATTGAAGATACGATGTCGGATGCACAATTGTACAGGTTACTGAATGCACGCCTTTGGAATTTGAGGATATTGATATCTTTTTATGTACACGTATGGCACGAGAAGGAATAAAATCCTTAGAGAAGAAACAAATTGAAATTCACGCGGCACCTTTTATGTTGATTAGTAGTGACCTATATAAGTTAGGTCGAGATGAAGTATTGCATTGGTTGAGTGCATACTTAGAGCACGAGTGCACGGATATCATAGAAGAGGATCATGGTGGTATTGCAGGTGGGCACTATGCAAGTGATGCCACTACACGCAAGATTCTACTCGTTGGATTATGGTGGGAGACCCTCTATAAAGATTGTAAAGCATATTGTAAGGCGTGTGATCATTTTCAACGCCTTGGTAAACCTGGGCAAAGAGATGAAATGCCTTTAAGACCTATTCCTAATGTAGAGCCATTTGAGAAATGGGCTATAGACTTTGTGGGTCATATTTCACCAGCCACGCATAGAACTAGATCATGCTACATCATAACTTGCACAAATTATCTTATAATGTGGGCGGAAAACACATACCAAAGATTGTACAATAGCTAGAGTAGCCAGGTTCTTATGGGAAAATGTTCTTAGAAGATATGGATGCCTACTAAGCTTGACAAGTGATAGGGGTACACATTTTTTGAATGAGACAATTAGGATACTATTGGATGAATTTATGATTGCGCATCATAAGACTACACCCTATCATCCTCGTGCAAATGATACTCCTAATGCCTTTAACACAATTTTGAGCCAGACATTGACAAAAATTTGTGATGTTGGAAGGAAAGATTGGGATGATAAAGTTGTTGTCATGCTTTGGGAGTATAGGAAAACATACAAGAGGTTGAACAAGGCCATGCCCTTTCAGTTGGTGTTTGGTGCGAAGCAATTCTTCCTATGGAATTCATGTTACCTTCTTTGTGTATTACGCTCGTTGGAGGTATAGCCGATGAGAAAACATTAGAAGAAAGAATTGATAAATTGGTACAGTTGGATGAGAGGTGCGCCATAGTACATTGGAGTTAGAAGCAAGAAAATGTTAGGCGGAAGGCATGACATAATAGGCACATCAGGATAAAAAGCTTGAGATGAGACAAATAGTGTTTCTTTATGACTCTAAGTTTCTACACCATCCAGGAAAGCTTAAAGTGCATTGGTTGGGACCGTATGTTATCACTCATATACTTGAATCGGGGCCCTTGCTAGTTAGAGACACTTGATGGAATACGGTCATCCAGTTACTTCATTGGGAGTAGGTTGAAGCCCTACTATAAATAAGTCTTCTTGGTGTTTGTAATAAGGTAGTGTTTCCATTTAGAATAGGTTTTCATTTATGTATTTCCTTAATGTATTTCCTTCTTTGTCGCTATGATTTGTCAATTTAGTTTGGTGTTTTGTGTAATAAGTGTGTTTGCGCATTGGAAGCTAATTACCATTTGAATTATTTTTATGCGCAGAGGATTGCACATACCATTGGTGTGGGGTGGTTATTCACAACTAGGTATACATGAGAACAAACTATTACAGGTGCTAGTTAAGTGTGGAAAGGAGCTATTAGAAAGAATATTGCTCTAAAAAGATGACCATAGATGAAGATAAATGAGGGAACAATATAACGTGAGGTAAGAAGCGGTGTGGAGACTACCAGGGGAAGGCGTAGTGGCAAGGTACTCAGTGTATGGAAGCGCATTGAAGAGAAGTTTGTAGCCAGAAGGTAGGAAGGTGCACTAGAAGGTTATAGCCGGGGCATGAAGTGTACCATACAGAGATTGTGAAAATTTTTAATTAATGAGAGGATTGTTGGTAGGTGAAGGAGTAATAAATGCACTAAATGTTTGACAATCTATATAAGGACGTGATGTAGGTTATTTTTACCTTTGTGATCACAAGTATTTGAGCGGGCTAAGTGTGACTGAGCCAAAAAATCGTGTTGAGGTGCGGAGCGTTGTGAAACCAGACGTGGAGAGTAGACTATTGCATGGAAGAGGCTTACGTCCCCATTGGTGAAGGGTTTGAGTGAAGCAAAAGCATTGAGAAGGAGCTAGGGCATGCGGTTTCAAGCTAGGGCATGCATATTCAAGATAGGGTTTGAGTTTACTCATTACAGAGACAACAAAAGGTAGGATTTTTATGATGGCACCGAAGAAAGCACCTACAATAGGCATGAAAGGAAAGAAGAAGGTAGAAGATGAAGTTGAAATTGCTCCCGAGAGTAATTTTTCATAGATGTAGTACCCGGAAGGAGTAATAGTCAGACAAGAGTGGGATTCCCACATCCGTAGATGTAAAATAAGTGACTACAACCACCGTACCTCTGACAACAAGGGAGAGTTAGATGTGTTGTTGAATAAGAAGACCAACAAGTGCACGGTGGAGGATATGCTAGTGTATGACGACGCTGGGAAAAATTACTGAAGCAAGTAGGAGTTTATCAGTTGTATGAGCTCCCATATTTTGGAAAATATGAACCCTTATACTAATGGCTAATGAGCCGAGTCAAAGAGGACTTATTTTATTTCGCTATACGAAGGGTTAGGATCATAGTGGCCCTGGTTTCAACACTAATAGGATTGAAGGGCATAGGGGTAGACCTTGTTAGTGATTTGACTAATAAAGCAGCGGTCATAGAAACAAGAAAGGAGTTGGGGTATACCAAGGGTCATGGGAATGGACATTGATAAACTAAAGAAGTTTCCTGTGGTGTAGGCAGCCGTACATCTGCTAACTAAGTTGAATGACCAAGAGAGATGGTCACAGGTAAACACCATGTGGCTTCACATTGAAAATAAAATGTCTCAGGGAGTAGTATACAACCTAACAAGCTATATTACAGACACCATTATTGAGGAAGCGCGCATAGGAGAAAATATAAGTTTTGGCACTATCCTCCTTTCTCTTATGTTCTTAGAAATATGAGTGCCCAGTGGGCAAAAAGAACAAGATTTGGGAGTCCTTCGCAAAAAGGTTTGAAAAATATTTATGTGAAGGATCAATGAGTGGGCCATTTAAGCGAGAGGAAAAGATGTGGTATTACCGAATTCGTGCGGCATTTGAGGAGTGGCAGATTCCCAAGGAGCTACCTTCGGTGGTGGGCAAGGTAGTACATTTCATGGTGTACCAACACTTTTGCATCGCGTGGTTTACTATGAGGGATGGGACATGGAGCCCATGGTGCAAACTTCCCTATGCCTTCACAAAGTGTACTACTTCCAGCCTCAGTTCACCGATTTATTGATGCACATTATCTAAACTTCAACGTAGACAAGGTAGACTATGACTACCACACCCTCAGGAAAACATATGTGTATCCGGCCGGATGACGGACTGCCTACATTGAGAGGCTCATCTCAGATGTCATAAGTATGAAGCCAGTAAGCTTGGCTATTGGGGACAGTGGAGCCATGCTCGTATACCTTTAGCTTAAGCCTAAGCTGGAGAATAACAAGTATGTGGAGAATGAGTTCATGCTCCTTGGGCCACCTAAGGGAAAACATACAGTGGAGAATGTGCCAGCTCCAAATCTTGCAGTGACTATAGAGGTAGATGAGGAGGAATAAGAAAACGAAGATAGTAGAGGCTTGGATCATATAGACCGGAGGAAGCCCACAAACAGAGTGGAGACTAAACATGCAGATTCTCCACCGTAGGCACAAGAAGGAGATGAGGACTTGGACGTGGAAGTAGTCCATGAAGAGTGTCGTTTTAAGAGGGTATTTAGAAGAACAAAGACCCAAGGCACAAGAAGTCCACAACCTGTAAGAATATCACCATGAATCTCCTCTCAGACAAAGGCAAATGAGAAGAAAAGGAGAAAGCTAAAGCAGAATGAGGAGGTGGAGGAGTTTGCAGAGAGCACGCCTAGAACTCCAGTGTAGTCAGAAGATATAAAGGAGCCCAAAGATGAGGACATTAATGATGAAGAGGAAGGTGCGAAGGAGGCAGAAGAATCAAAGCATGAGCAACCTCACGCGCACTACTTAGGACGTCGAAGGGCCAACTCCAAACCTTGACGCTCAGGTTCCTAAGGGCCAAGAATAAGGAGAACAAGTGGAGAATACATTGTGCAAGTATGGGCTATGCTGAGGACACAAGAAAAATTGTTCGTGCTCATTTTCAAAGCATAGTGGACCTGAAGGAGTTATATGGGTGGGAGCTGATGGACCCAGACATGGCCACTACGCACACAAGGAAACAATTTGTCCTGGTCCATGCAGACTCACATGGACAAGCTAGATTTTGATGTATGCGAGGAGTCTTGTGTGTCGAGAAGAGTGAAGAAGGAACCTCAGAGTAGGCACATGACTATAAAGCCCACTCTCATGTCTGATGAGAAGGTAAGCAATGCCTTATTTAAGCTATCTATAGAGGTGGCGCAGTGGAATATCGATAAGGCTGCCACTATTAGAGCATTATTTGAGGATAACTAGGTAAAAAATGTAAAAATAGCATGTCTGAAAGGAGAGAAGGATCTAGAGAAGAAAAATAATGAGGCCTTCATTAGCATGGTAGAGGAAATTAGTTGATCTGGATCTGAATGCATTATATCTTCATCATGCTAACATCCTGCACAAGCAACTCTAAGGAGGGCCTTGGTAGCTTTGCGTGTTTCAAGTGAGCGCTTAGCTCAGGCTGGGTGATGTGCCGGCGCTGGGTTACTCGTGGTAAATTCTAGGTTGCAATAGTCTTTCTTTGTAAGTTTCTTATTGACAGTGACAACCGGTGTCACGAAGATTTAGACATGGCCATAGTTTATTGTGATCCTAATGTCAATAGGGTAATAGTGTAATGGAGGTGGCCCTCTACCTAATATATAGTATACCAATAAAAGTGACACCCCAATTCCGTCTTTAGCTTTGGTGACATTGTTTGAGGCGATGAATGACAAGCATGCTTAGTGTTTTGGGCTCGGTACACCTAGTAATTGTTTCTACAACTCTAAAAACTCCAATTTAATCAAAAATAAATCCTCAAGGTCGGCTCCATGCTCTCCTATTGTCTATGTCATGGAATTGCATCAATGTCTCTGCAAATCTTATGTACCTTATCACAAATGTCAAACATACCTCTTCAATACATTTTGAATTCTCTTCAACGACTCTACAAACCACCATGTTTAACATTATGAAAGAAAGTGTTGCCTATAAATAGAGCTTCATGCCGGTAAAAATGTGCATCATACCCGAATAATGCCTTCATGCACCGATGGAGTTTCACGCCAATAAGATGTATTTTTCCTCAAAACAGGAGAAGCATATAAACATCCTAGTGCACCTATGGCGTGATTCAATTGTCCACAACCCTGGACTCCCAAGAAAAGCATTGAGATTGTCTCCTACTTAGTCTACTACTCGTGCATGATGCTAGGTGGAATTCTGCGGCCGAAATTGTTTTCTTGGAATCTATGTTGTGTTGTGCTACAAAACTAGCAATCGTATGTGTTTCATGCAATGTGAACGCCGAACGGTATATTTGATTTGTTTAAGAGGTATAATTATTGCTTTTGTAGTTGATGTTGATAAGGGGTGTGATTGATTTTGTAAGTGTAGAAATATAGATGGGCCACTTAATGTTAAGGTTGTTTCTACATTTCAAACTTGTTAAAAATTCATCCATGAATACATTTGATACCATTTTCGATAGTTAATTTATTTTATAGTTGATGTTGTATGTATTTAATTTGGGTTTATTGTGTTAGTTGTGCATCGGTTGTTTGGTTAGTGTTTTGTTGGAAAAACATTTATTATACAGTTGATAATGTGTGTGATTGATAGTTGTAGTGTAGGAATTTAGTTGAATAGTTGAAACATTACATTGAAATGTTGTATGTGTACATTTAATTTTGTTACAAATTCGTACATTTAAAGTTGCATATCATATTTCACAACATCAAATAAATGTAGATTTGCGTGCACATAATGAGACATGTATACATTTGCAGTTTTTATATCATGAATGGTAGCCTTTAGTGGGCATTTTTAGTTTCAATAAACATGATTACATTTGATACCCCTTGAACAACAATTCCACTTTAGATACAAGAGGTGTTGAGTACAGTAGTAGTGGATGTGTTATCAAAGCGAGAGGGTAGTATTTACGATGGGTTGAGTGACAATAGTCTTGCTTCCTTGTTTCTTCTTGATCCAAGTTTTGGTACCTACACCATATTTGAGTATCTCTCAAATGAAAAAGTAGGTGAAATGCATAGATTTGCAAGCGAGGGAACTCTAGAGAAAGTTGTGAAATTCAAACCCTGCGGTTCAAAGGTTCCGATATTGATAATTTCTCTATGCAAAGTAATTCCTCGTGACTTGTGGATAGTTAATCCCCAAGCCATTTTAATCGGCAATTGTCTTCAATTCCCTCTCAAAATAAGGGGTATGGGAATATGTAAAGGGTTGGAGGGATCCCAACATGGGTCGTTGTATCTATCAAATTTGATAACAACAAATAAAGCTAATGTTGGTGGTTGCATTGATGCGTCGTAGACAATGTTGGTGATTGTTCCTGTAGCACCATTCACGAGGCTCGCGTCAACCCATAGATTTGCAATAAGCATGATTTTGTGTTGTTTGCATAACCAGAACTTTGTGTTCCACTGATCATCATCAGGATTTCCTAGTCCAGACCGTCTGTTACTTTCAACAATGGATTGGGCAATCGGAACGTTCAATGCCTTCAACATCTGAAGGTTGTGGGAATCCACTAGATCATTTTTTGCAAACAAATGTGGTGCGTCCTTAAAAATGTTGAGCTCTTGCTGAGTTAGGTGTGTGTTTGTGCGAGACATTAAGAGTTCCCAATCCTCAATTAGAGGGGTTGAATCTCGCATGTGTAGCAATAAATTCGGAATGAAACATGTGCATTGATTATTCCTTGTTGCCGAAATATTGTTTGCAATGTAATGGAAGACTGAAATCCCTTCCAAAGGGTTGCTCCATAGGAATTACTTGCATAAAGAGAACTATCCAAAACTGGTGGTAATTGGCTGAGGTCAATGAGGAGGATGACTGATCTGTTCCCAAATTCAAATGTTCTTGAGTGTGGGAAAGCTTCACGGAGCCTACTGTCAACTAAATACACACAACCCCTGCAGATTCTTATACTTACTTTCAACTATTGCAGACTTGTATTTCCAAGAAAGCCCTTTCACAGGGTAAGCAAATTCACTCCCACATCAATCAGACGAGATTTAAGTTTTCACACACATACTACTACAAAATACCCTTATACGCATGGATGTCAAGTGCGGATGTTTAGTGGATGCTCACCATCTGTTTGTCCAAATGACTGAACAAGACCTCTTCTCATGGAACAATAGGAGCAATATCGTTTGTGAATTTGTTAAGTTAAAAGTTATTGAAGTCTTTCGTAAAAGTTCGCTAAAAATTAGATCAAATTGACCTGTTTTATCCTCTTCACAAATTGTAATACCCAGTTTTTCTCACATGTAAATATTATGTATTTTGAGAAGGGCGTCCCCTTTTTGCGAAATGGTAGCTCAAGTACAAAGGGATATCCATAAGATTAGTGAACAAAACTTCTTTGGGGATTTTGGAGCTCAAATGTAGCCCTGGGTCATGTCATTTGGTGCAAGAGAAAACCCAATGAAAGTGTAACAAACCGTTACACCAAAACCTCGAGGCATTAGTAAAATCCACACATGAGGATCATAACATCCCACCACGGTTTCGTAGCCCGAACCCTGAACCCAGGCTAGATTTTTTCCCATATAAGCGGGACCAATCACCACACCTTGCCCTATACGAGCCCCGGGCGAACACTGCAATGCTGATGTAGCTACATGTCTGGGACTCGAACACGGGTGGTTGCTCGATCTTGAATGTAACGAATTATTACACCAAAACCTCGAGACATAAGTGAAATCCACACATGAGGATCATAACAGAAAGGAAATCACCTACCTCTTAAAATTTGATTATTGCTTTGGATTGTATAATAAGTAAAGAGGGTGCATTAATTTGACATTAGCCACTCCACCTTCCTTCTTAGCATGCCGGATCGAAATTCGGAAAAGAAATGGAGTAATAATTTAAACTATCTCAAACAATTTGGCATGAGCTATGTATTAACCACAAAAATAAAAAGGGGATTTTCTTGGAGTTTTATTCTGAGAGATTTGGGGTTTCTAGAGTTTTCGCTTTTTGTGCTCTTTGCTTTTGGGTAGATGAGGAAACCATGCATTCTATGTCACACCCAAAGTCCCCATGGTTTTGAGGAGAATGAAGTGTGGTTGGAATGTGTGAGAACGTTCTGCTTCCGTGTTCAAAGAGCAATAAAGGGGCTTACTCAGGTTGAAGTGGGCAATCACTTGTCTTACTTTGCATGTGTTCCCGTGGTCTGGTTACAGTTATGGCTTCTGTGAGGCCATACTATGGTTGAAGCTAGCAAGCACTACATAATTAAATGGTTTTCTTACAACCAACAAAAAGCCCTTTTTCTGGAGTGGTTGTATCAAGCATGGAAGCCTATTGTTACTACATAAATATCCTGTTGAGATTTTGAGCATGCTGGTGTGCTTCAAATTAGCATAACTATCAGGCTTATATTCCCTATAAAATAGAAATAATTGAGATAAGCTAATTCACATCCATATTTGTTGTAAATTTAAATTCCATTGACCCACGAACAAGTTCATCATTGTCCAAACCATTCATACCCAAAGCAGAGCATGTCCCTGAATATTCACCTACACTACAAATAGAGTATGGCGCTAGACCAGTGCATACAAAAAATAAATTATTTTAAACAACAAAGATTAAACCCTAACAATATCATCCACAAATTCTTAAAGGAATTGTGTAAAGGCGTCTGGAGCATAACTTACCAATCCAGAAGAAGTGTCTGAAACATCAATCTGACTTCTTGGTTTTGTTCATCGCTTGCATGCCCTCAATTTTATGCTATGATTCCAGTGTATCTGGAATAGCCGATTCATTCTGACCTGGGTATATATGGGCTTGGCCGGCTCGCTGATTTTCTATCTTTAGCTCAAACAACTATCTTAACTGCACTTATCTTCTTTTACATAGATCATGCATGTGCTTACAATTATTAAAAACAAAAATTATTAAAATCTAAAATTGTTAATTAAAAATAAAAGTTAAAATTGTTAATACAAAAATTATTAAAATCTAAAATTGTTAATTAAAAACAAAAGCTAAAATTGTTAATTATTAAAAATAGTAGAGACAGGCTAAAATAGGGAGGAAACACAAAAACGTCAAGACAACCGTCAAACCATCAAACTTAACATAATCGTAGAAACGTCCATGAGAGGCCTTTCCCAAAGGGGGAATGCCTTTGGCGTAATTAGTCAAGGAACATCAATATTTAACTATAATTTCCACCCACTTGCCTAAGTCATAAGGTTGCATTAAGTTCCAAATTCAATGCCACTTGGTGAGATGTATGGAAGCTTGTCGAAGAAGTCATCGCAAGGATCTATTTAGGCTGCTTGTGTTGTTTGAAATTTACCAGGTGACCTCCCATATACAACACACATGCCCAACCATTACGCTGCAATATTTTTTATGTAAATTTTTGTTAGACACTGATTATATTGTCGTCTGCGAATTCACGTGATCTTTATAGATCAAACTAATTGGCTTCCTAAATTTATCCTTGTTTCAACTGTTATCATTACATTCTTTTATGTTTTTGTTACCTGCAATTATTGTATAAACATCTTTTTCACTGTTCACTTTACGTGTTTCATTCCTATCATTTCCTCATATGGGGTTTCTACAAAGAATTGTCAAATCTACTTTGGAAAACTAGCACTCTATGCCTACGTTGCAATAACAGTAATCCATGTGCGTGCATCCTTCAAACTACGACATTTGGCATACATATTGATGAGATTGTTTCCTACAAAAACGTCATTTGAAATTCCAGTTTTAGGTTTTCCTACATTTAATACTCATGGAGTATTTGTTAACCATCTGCAATCTACAAAAACAAGGTGACACAGTGTATGGTGGAAATGTTTGAAACTTTATTATTAATATCATACTAGAAGCGCCTATCCAACATAGATTATTCACCCCAGCATGGTAAAATGGAACAAATTGAGTGAACGGGAAATAAATGACCTTTTTCCTTAACTATTACTGTGTTTTTTTAAGTATCCAGGAGATCTTCCTAACGTGAACTTCCATATAACCAATGCAACAATAAATTTCCATAACAGAATAAGAAAATTCTTGGGCAAAAGCTCTTATAGGAAATATTGAAGACTTGCTTCTAGATTGATTACTTGTATAACCAGCATGATAAAGAGAATCAAATAAATGTGTTCAATGCTATGTTTCACCAAATCCCTTTTTGACAGCATGATAAAGAGAATCAAATACATGTGTTCAATGCTATGTTTCACCAAATCCCTTTTTGACAAGGATAAAGACAAGGAAGTGGTAAAATGTCGCGTTCGCCAAAAATTTCAAAAACAATGCTGCGGTGGAGTGGTGGGGTATGTGGCTATGAACTTGGAGGTCACATGTTCAAGTTTTGCTTATCTCCATTCTCCCCCTTTAACTGTGTGAGGGATAGACTTATCACTAACATAATATTTGATTGGTTGCAAAGGTACGTATGTTTGTTGTCTTGTTACCATCCATGGAGTTTGCAATGTTTCCATGTCACAAGATTATTGGTCGGATGGTCGAAAGCCTTCATTGGATTTTAACAATTTCAAACAACTAGTGCTTTCGTTTACTAGCAATAGTACGCATATTTTTCATATCTTTATGGAAAAAACTAATTCTCTACCACAACAATGTTAAATAAGCATAGCAAAATGAAAACATTGTTATTTCACAAACCTTGGTCATTTAAACATTATAATGATCAAAATAAGGATATTCAAAATAACATTATATAAGCAATTAATAAATATTAACATAACAATTTTAAATATGTATATTTCAATAAATACATCGACAATAATGTTAATAATTATAATGAGTATATTCACAATAATAATTAATAAATAATTAGATATTAATTTAGCATTATATATATATATATATATATATATATATATATATATATATATATATATATATATATATATATATATATTCTCACGAACTCATAGTGGATATAAATGAGTAAGAAGATATATCCCTTGCTCCTCCATCTTTAGCGCAGTAATGCCACAAAAGGCGACGATGATTGACATGCACTATGATGCATGCATGATCATCTTGAAATCGCTTTCGTGACTTTAAATATCCACATTCAGTCAAAAAATCAAACCTTCCTAAGTCAACTACCCCTGATTTGGGATAATATCTTATTATTCTTGTGCCAATAGGGACAAAGCCGCACTAGAGGTGGCCCTTTCACTAATATAATGGTTTATTGTTTACAGGATACATATGTTTTTTCCTTGTTATTAAGGTCGGATATGTCTCTTTAATGTGTCTTGAAATACCTCTTCAGAGTACATTTTGAAATCACTTCAATGACCCTACAAACCCTCGATTTTTCTATCAATGTAACATTACACCTCCTCCCTTTGGTGTAGGTGCTAGTTGATTAATTTAGTTTTATTATTAGAAGTACGACACTTGATGGTAAAAGTCTCACTTTGCATGTGTACTAGGTAGTTACTACTACTACTACTCATACCACCATCCTTATGGCATTGTCATCAATGTCATTTGCTACACTTAACCCCCTACACCTAGTCACCATAACGTTTGTCGTGGATTTTTAATTTTCAATAGCTAACCTATGGGTAAGTGCACCAAGTTGGTGGGGCAAAAGGGGTCTTAAGTGGATGCATTTTTCTCGGAAAAAAACAAAAACTTCAACTTATGCGAGTTTTTCAAATAATTATACTCAAAAGTGGAAGATGTTGTAAAATTATGAATCATAGCATTTTGAGTCTAGTTTCTAAGCCACTAAATTTTATTGAAAAGAGATAAGTTTAAGTGGGTCAAACAACTAAAATACCAACGAGATGCTCTTGTTTTTGTTAAAAACATAATAAAGTGACTTTTGTGCCCCCACCATTTTTTGAGCACCATTTAGTATTTTTGAAAACCCTTTGGTAGAAAGATAGGTAGGAGCATATAGTTTGGGCTCCATTTTTTTAGATGTTTTTAGCGAATATTTTTTATTTATGATTTTTCTAGTACAGAAATTTTATTTTTTGAAAAATAACGAAGCTCCAACCGTGCCCCCTAACTACCTCAAAAAATATCAAAAATTAGATTTTTTTGAATATGTATAGAATTATGCCTAGTTTGGGCTAGTATATATATTTTTTTAAATTTCGATCACCAAAAAAAAAAGATACACCATGAAAGATAGACATATTTACACTTCAAAAATAGTTATAAAAAGGCATAGTTAGAAAATAAATAATATGGAAACCTTATATTAGTCAAAAAAATTGAAAAATTATATTTTTAGAAAGAAGAGACTCTACTCTACATCGTGGTATAATTTTTTTAAAATGGATCGATTGTTTTATTTTGATTTATCATAGAGGAAGTGGAATTTTTACATTTTCTTGTAAAAACATGTTGTTTGTTGTGTTTGTGCAGGTCCATGCCTTAGGCTTGGGGATCCAAACCGGATCCCAAGCCTTGAGGCATGGCTTGGGAAAAGAGAAAACGCAAAACATGTATGCATTATAATACGTACGCGTTATGTGTAGTATAAACATTATGTATGCTTTTGACATGCTTCTATTTACATAAATAAATAAGTATAAGTTTTTCATTTATTATTATTTATATTTTATTATTTCTTATACTTTAAATTTATTTATGTAAATATAAGAAATTAGGGTCACTCTGCACCTTATGGAATT
>CM031239.1:880844671-880854430 GCA_018340775.1 Taxus wallichiana var. yunnanensis | reverse complement strand
CCATATTAAATATTGTCTCTATGTGTTGTGTTATTTATTACGCATTTTTATTTGAGATCTGTAATATTTTACGCATATTAGTTTCTACGATTCACGATTACGTAAGGGATTATTCCGCATATTTTATCTCTTATTTCCTAACATTTATTCCCTATCCAATATGATTTGCTTTTATTAAACGAAGACATTTATTTGTTGGTTTTTACAAATATTATGTTTAGAGGAGGTATATGGTTCTTTTATGTCTCTTTGTTCATTTTTACTATGAAAATGTTAGTAAAATTCTATAATTAGAGTTGTTACACTTGGCACACCTAAATTTCTGCACAAGAATGTAATATGTGAATTAAATCATGCGAAGAAGATGAAAATGAGCCCTTAGGTTGTCATGATAAAGAAATCCATGAACCACAACCAACAAATATTTCCATAATTATTTCATAGTATTAAATAAATAATTTTAAAAAGTTCCTAGCATATAAAAAATAATTTTCATTTACAAAATTAAAAAAACATTTGTCTCACACATCACTTGCTACTAAAAACGTAATAAACTACTTGGTGTTTCTCATAGTAATTTGCATACATATTAATAAAGAGAAATTCTATGAATAATATTTCCATATATTTTTAACAAACAAATGAGAAAAAACATACAAAGAGTTGAGGTAGGGATCAAATTTAAAGTCGTATACTAGAATAGTAAGATGTATATTCTTATTATTCTAATTTATTTAATTTAACTAGCAATCGCATGTGTATAATGCAATGTGAATGCGGAACGGTATATGTTATTTGATTTAGAGGGATAGTTACTTCATTTAAAGTTTCCATCTCTACATTTAAAACATGCCACATTTTGTAGTTGTGCTTGTGCAGGTCCCAAGTGTCGTTGATGTCATGTGGGGTTGATCCAAATTCGAGGCAATATTTCTAAAGGGCTTGTATAAATGGAGTTCTGACCAATAGAAAAGGTCATAGGACGTTGAATCCTGAGTTGGGACATCCTCAAATCTCGGGTGGAGTTTAGTATATGGACACCAATTATTTGACCAAATGATATAATGAGATTTCTTTCCATGGAATATCATAATTACAACTTACAAAAGACATGGCCATCCTTAAGAGGCATTGAGACTATTACAAGACAAAGTGGTGTGGGTAATGCAAACGGGCTCCATCATTTTAAACCAACTCCTAGCATATTTTACACAATGTTTGATTTATTTAGTTATTATTTCTTCATGATGTTTTTCTAGATTATGCTTAGAGTTATATTATTTTTAATATTGGTTGTTCCTTCAAAGCACAATATCTTGTCGGTGCATTCCTACCACATTAGCAACTGGTTGGTAGGGCCCTTCAAATATTTAGATCTATTCTCTCCATTTCAAGTATGTTTCTTTGTTACTCCATCAACTACCTAGTATTTTTCACCTCGGTTATTGCAAAAATTAGATGCTCTATAATTGTCAATTTAAATTGTTTTCCACTTGATAACAATATGGAATGATAAAATGTTGGAACTTGGAAAGATTAATTTCAAAAATAACCCTTTCACTCATTCTTACTTTCTAGATCTCTTCATATGAAGGAAAATAAGTTTTTGAAGATAACAACTCTGAAGAAATTCCATATAAAATCAATGTAAGTTGGCCACTTAGAAATATTCTCAAACAAATTCATTCTCTAATTGATGAGATCTTGGAGAAATGGTTGGAAGAGATAGCGAATCCATGGTTGGGTATATCTATGATGGGAGAAAGTTTTAAATAGATGTTTGAAAGTTTTAGCTCAATCACAAGTAATGCATTGGGGGTGGGGGTGTGGGGGCACCGTAAATTGCCGGTGTGGTCTAATATCAAGCGATGTATTAAGGTGGATCCATCCCTTACAATCAAACTTGTAAACTAATGGTCATTAAGTTGTTGTGATATTTTAAACCACGTGCCCTAGGTGCTACTTCCTTATTTGGTTCCTACTTTGGTTCATGAGTAAGTAGTTATTTCCTTATTTAGTTCCTATTAGTAATTAATTGAAATCTAAAGATGACTGTGTAATTGCTGATAATGTGGAATAATGTAACTATGCAACTACTGAAAATGGTTTGTAACTCTTTGTGCCCCCAAGACAGGATTGCCCAGGGGGACACTAGCGCCCACTATTCCTATCTTTGCTGGGCATTTCCATCCTGTCAAGTTTTTGGACAAGTCTATTTCAAGGGTCATTAAGAAACACCATTGTAATAGCTTTAGTATTTTAAAAGATTTTTGTAGCAGTCCCAGTAATGGGAGTAGTATTTGTAGATGTCGTCAAGGATTTTTAAATTAATAAAAACATGTACATGTGTTTTGATTTATTGCATTATATATGAAAATCATTCCTATATATTATTAATATATAAATAAGAGCAATGTTAGGTTGTGTTTTTGAATCATAATGATAACAACATTAATAGAGAATACAAGACTTAAACATGGGGGTTGGTTTAAACAACACAGTCATGAAAAGCTCACAAGATATACAAAATCTCTAATTTCCCATCTAAACATCTACCATTAGTTGAATGTCCCCTTAAAAAATGCATTGAATTCATAATGGTTTGCTCTCATTTCCAAAACAAGTGCATTTTGTATCTAAGAGAAATATCCTCTTTTTCAATTACTTGCACATACAAAAAAATATTCATTTTGTGTGCTAAATTTATCCACTGAGGTTTTTTAATGTAAGATTTAAATAATTTCATGTTTAATGTAGTATATTAATGATTGATTTTTACTTTCTCCTCTATTTGATGTTCCAATCTTTACAACTTAAATGACAATACAATAATGATTAACATTCACATAAGTAATGTAAGTACAACTAGTAATTTGACTTCCTTAAAACACATTTGTACCATATAAACTATATACATTCCTATTTACATTTTTGGTGTTAGTAGTTTGCATTGATAGTCATCTCGATAGTGTAGATCTTGATAGCGACTTCATTGGTTTGTGTACTTGATAATGACTTCATTGATTTATGTACCCACCTCATTTTAATTTGGAACATGCATATCATTGTAATGGTGGGGCTTTTTACTATCAAATGAAACTTGTAAAGTCCCACTCAAATCTAAATAACATCACTTCCAATTATTCTTAGGTCGAATGGAGAGTCCACATGTGGATGTAAATCCACTCACTCTATCACATTTGTCTGAAATCACACTTCAAATGCTCCCAACTCCATAGAATATGATCCCTAAATAATTATGAAAGACTCGAGGCTTGTGGAGGTTGTGGATGATTATTACCATGTAGGTGGACAATTGGATTTTGAAGCGTGATTTGCACATCATACTTGTCCTACAAAAATGAAACTTATGTTTATTGAACCGTTTATGCCTAACGTAGAATTCACATGTTAAGTCTCATTATATTGTGGGATGATATAACTCTCTTGAAACACAATGATGGGATAAGAACTGATACATGTTTGCAAAGTTGCACTAAATTGAACAATCTAAACATATGAATAATGGTTCGAGAAGGATTTTAAAGAGGGCATAGGTTCCACATAGCTAAAGAGTATTACATTGAGATGACGAGATGTAAGAAAACCAGGATTGCATATGGTGTTGGATGATGTAGCCAAGCTTAATCATATCAAATAAGAACATGTCTCGATGGAGTGTTCTGGAGAGGTGATAATGAGATGGTAGTGGAGGAGTCTTCTCATGCTACCAGAGATGAGGATATTTTGATCCCAACTCACAAGATCTCAATACAAGTGTGTATTATGTAGGAATTCACATCAGATGATTATATATGGTGAGGAAGGCTTGTTGTTCTAATTTTGGTTGCCGATGCCAAACCATTGGTGGCGCATTATTGTAAGTAACCTTTTGGAGAGAAAATGAGTTTGTGAATGGTAAAAGTGGCGAACTTTATTGTGTATGATGGGTGTGGCAATTGAAAGTGAATAATAGAAATGAGACCAAGGCTAGACATTCTTAAGGGGATCAAATCGAGCTACGTAAGGAAAACATGCTCAAGGATAGGATGTTGTGGATGATGCAACCAATACATTTTAAACATTTGATCAACGACATTAGTTCCCTCGGTATAGATGCATTCATATGAAAAAGTTCGATAGGGGCGATTACGGTGATAATGATGTGGTAGTAGTGATAGAGATAGAACATGTCATCTGTTTACCATCGCTTATTTAAAATACATCAATGTTAAAGATGGGAGCTCGATTTATTTGATGTGTGTTTGATGCATATGAATCTCACCAGAAATTATCTTGTTTCATTTAATTCCAAGAATTGATCCAAACATGAGTGAAGACTTGTGCGGTGACCAACGATAAGGGATTTGAGGTGACCTTGTTCTATCAAGGAGCCAATTAAGAAAAGGGAATAATCTTGGAGATATTGCACTTGAGCCTAAGCTAAAGCATTATGAAGAGTAAACCTTTACACAAGAAGAAAAGAACACTAAACCCACATGATGGTGTCAGAAAAAGCCTCCAAAAAATGTCAACAAAAGAAATCATCATTTTGGTTGGAGTTATGGATGTCTAGGCCCTTGAGTGGGTGCTCTCGTGCGGAGTATACACCATGTTTTCACTAGTGTTTAGCATTTTTTTACCTTCCACACTTACATTCTTAAAACACATAACAATGTGATTGCATTTATCCATAAAAGTTATGAATCCAATAAAATAGGACTTTTCAAGTTGGTGGCTATCAAGAAAAAATTAATGTTTAAAAAACATTACACTAAATAGACGATGTGGTGATGGTAAGAAATGTGACATGTCAAATCCTTTATACAAGAAGAAAAAACACTCAACTTGCATGATGATACTAGAAAAAACCTCAAGCTCATTGGGTGAATTAAGGTGAAAGTGAAATGTAGATAAGATAGTGCCAAACATATCAATGGAGAGTTGCGAGAAGTGGCTATTTGATGGATTTGAAATAAACCCAAGCTTTTAAG
The DNA here is from genome assembly GCA_018340775.1 of Taxus wallichiana var. yunnanensis. Taxonomy (NCBI): domain Eukaryota; kingdom Viridiplantae; phylum Streptophyta; class Pinopsida; order Cupressales; family Taxaceae; genus Taxus; species Taxus wallichiana. The sequence goes on along the minus strand of CM031239.1, from coordinate 880,849,436 downwards.
CACCATGTAATATTGAGATGCCATCCACAAGGTATAGTATAAGTATAAAGAGCACCAAACATTACAACAAGTTGTGAAGGTTGAACCAAGTCATGAATTCAATAACAAATTGAGTTGCATGTGAACCAAAGAGATGACATGCATTGAAAATTTTGATAAAACATTTTGATAGGCTTTCCTAATTAGGCACTAAAAACACATTTAAATTTTGGGAAGGAATTATAAAGTTGATGTAAAAATAGTCTATTATAGGAATTTGGCAAAGTCTATACCTAACAAACTACTTTGCAGTTAAACATGCATATACATCTATCAATATTTTGACTATTATTCTATGCAAATTACTAGACTCCATCTATGGCAGAGAATCTTAATAAATAAAGCATTTATACACAACAAGAAATAGATGATATTTTTCTCAACCTTTCTCTATGCATGTTAGGGCTTTGTTGGACATTGGAGGTAGGTGGTTACTTAAGATGGAGATAAGACACATCCTCATCGTCTACCTCATCCTCTCATTTAAGAGACAATAAAGTGTCAACACAAGTAATCATTGTTGTTGTTAGAGCTATAGATATCCAAGCCCTTAAGTTAGTGCTCTTGCACTAAGTATATACCATATTTTCACTTCTATTTATTGATATTTTTGTTTCCCTTCCATGCTTGCATTATCAAAACACATAACAATATGATTACATTAATCCCTTAAACTTGCAAATCCAATAAAAATAATACTTTTCAAGTTAGCGGCTATTAAGATTGATTTAATGTTTAACAAAAATCATATTAAACAAATGGTGTGGCGATGGTAAGAAAAAACAAACAAGTAGTCCATATATGACTTGACAAGAAAAATGAGGATAGCTTCAATTTCCTCTAAAAAATTCCCCAACCCGAAAATTCTCCTCCCACAATTACCTTTTTCATCATGAGTATTCTCTCATCTAATGTTTCACCTCCAATCTTTCAACTTTAACCTCTTGAATGCCTACTTATTGATGTCTCAAGTACACAACCTAAATGTAATTGCTATTTACACTAAATAATTAGACTTATATTTTCAATCATAATACATTGCAAAGGACATGTTTGTTTGACATGAAATCCTTTGTTGGGTAAACTTAAGACATCATAAATCATCTTTTTCTTACTTGAAAAAAATTACCCATAGCAATGATTTTTTTTTATTTTCAAAGGTTTCTCTGTGTGTAGGCCAATATCAAACAGAATACACTATAGTAACCATTCATTCTTTACAATGTTAATTTATTTTTACAAGGTCACAAATTTGGGAAGATATTTTGACATTTATCTAGAAAGTTCGATTACAAGATACTTAAAAGAATAACATTGCTTTAGCATTCCTTTACCTTAGCGGAAACTGCTCACCAGCAAGTTGTCCCTCGATTCAGGATTCGGTGTTCACTTTCTAATAGACTTTGAACACTCCAACCTCGGTGGTTTTTTGGAACTCTCAACTCTATCGGGTGGATTTCACCTTCTTTGCAACTCAGATTCCCCAACATGGGTTCTGCATACTCAGATGAAAGCTTCTCTCTTAACTTGGACTCATCTACTCTCAACACAATCGGCATCTCGTCTCTTGCAATATCTCATATACTCTTCAAAGGAGAGCTCGCAGTCACAGATCCTGCAGAAGCAGATCTCGTTGCAGAAATCAACGTATTCTATTGTCGCTTCAAAGAATCAACTGACTTCAAACGAACATGTGTTTTGTCTCACTCTGTCTATTTTTTACATCCGTCTGATTTTCATCCGTCCATTTTACAACAGTCCAGAAGGTTTGCCAAATCTTTCATCCCAATAGACCCTGTGACTTTTCTGAAACCTGCGGTGTAAAGAATTTGATTTAAAATAAGAGTTAGATATGACTCTATGAGTAATGCTAGACAGAGCCGAGCATGCATGGATTAAAAAACTGTTAAAAATAGCCAAAAAACGCGAAAACGTCAGGGCATTTGTCAAACCGTCAAATTTTACATAGTTGGAGAAACATCTAGAAGGGCCTTTCCCATAGGGGGACGCCTTGATGTAAATATACCTTTCAAATTCTTGTTAAATTTTATGTAATTAATAATTTGAAATATATTTAATTATGTTCATAATTTAAATATATCTTTCAAAATTCTTCTTGAATTTTATGAATTTAATAGTTTCATATAAATTTAACTAAATTTATATTAATATATTTATATACATTAAACAAATTACTGTTAAAAACAATTAAAAGTTTGTTGTCACAACAAAGTGGTATTTAATTAGTTACTTAAAACTTATGCTGATTTTTAAAATTAAAATATGGAACTTTGTATCGGGTCAAACATAAACAGTGGGGAAAGGTCAGCAGACACTTCGACAATTGTGTTTTTATTTGTAAACAATATCAGCGACGACTGGATCTGCCCTCCGTTCATGGCCAGCATTGACTTCGCCCGCCTCCCGAACAGACCCTCGCCGTTATAAATACCCAACCAAAACAGAAATTGTTTCCATTATGGCTGATCAGGGAAAGAAAACGCAGCAGCAGCAGCAGCAGGGTCCTCTGGAAGGCCGCGTAGCCATCGTGACTGGCGCATCCGGCGGCATTGGAAGGGAGATCGCTCATCACCTGGCTCTCAAAGGAGCCAAAGTCCTCCTCGTCTACGCCTCCAATCAACACAAGGGAGAGGAAGCTGCAGCCGCAATAAACTCCTCCACCTCTGCCTCTGCCTCTGCCTCTGCCTCTGCCATTCCCTTCAAAGCCGACATCTCCGACCCTTCGCAAGTGGTCCATCTCTTCGACAAGGCGGAGCAAGCCTTCGGAAGCCCAGTCCACATACTCGTTAACAGCGCGGGCGTCATCGACTCCACATACTCCTCCCTCGCTCAGATCTCCGAAAAAGAGTGGGACAACATCTTCAACATTAACTGCAAAGGAGCGTTTCTCTGTTCAAAGGAGGCCGCAAAGAGGGTCGTACGAGGCGGCGGAGGGCGCATAATAAACATAACCACCTCCCTGGTTGGGGCTCTCAAGCCTGGATACGCAGCCTACGCCGCCTCCAAGGCGGCCGTGGAGACCATGACCAAGATCTTGGCGAGGGAACTGAGGGGCACCAAAATCACTGCCAATTGCGTGGCCCCGGGCCCTGTTGCCACCGAATTTTTCTTTGCAGGGAAGAGCGAGGCCACCGTTAAAGCCATTGAAGCGCAGAGTCCTATGGAACGCCTGGGGACTGTGGAAGACGTGGCTCCGCTGGTTGCGTTTCTGGCCAGTGACGAGGGAGAATGGATTAATGCTCAGGTCGTTCGGGTCAACGGGGGTTTGGTTTAACGTAACTAAGCTTTGCCAGTTTATTTACTGCAAATCTATTAAGAGTGTCAAACTATCAAATGAAATTCTGCTACAAAATAGAATGTAATTTGAGTAACGGCTTTTTAGCAAATAAAATTTCGCTTGCTCTTAATTGCTACAAAATAAAATATACGAAGCAGTTCAAGTAATTTTAAATAGAGTGTTTCTAGAGTCATTGAATTAATTCTAGGATGTATTGAAGGGGTATGTTTGACTTAGGTAGTTATGCACATAGGATCTGTAGTCGTCAATGTAATTTCAAGAGACACGATGAGGCATATCCGACATGGGTTGTAAGTACATATCAAGACTTAATTGTAGAGGATGTTTTTGGCATTTTTGAAACTATTGGGAAGGAGAGGGGAAGCTCGAGCAAGTAAACTTATTAATTTCACAACCAATCAACCATTATGTTAGTAAGATGGTCACTTCCACTAGGGTGTCACACTTATTGGCATACTATGTTGGACAAAGCACCACCTTCATTAGGGCGTCGCCTTTATTAGCGTAAGGATGACAATATATTAGGGGTTTACATGTTATCATGGACCAAGCCAACCAACCAATATTAGTGAAGAAGCAAATCCAACTTAGGTAGTACGACACATATTTAGAGGCAATTTTATTGGATGCTTTTGCATTTTTTTTAAGTGCCTTACTAAGCACCATAATTTGGTGTTTTTGTGTGAATTCAAAATTATAAGTTAATTGATTTGAGATCAAATCCCAACACGAAATGGCATTTCTATATGAAGAAAGCTCAAATCTCCACTTTAGATATAACAAGTCACAAACCATAGGTATTTGTTATGTTATTTCTATTCTTGACCATCTGTCACATGGCATTCCATGTCTTTGTTGACATTTTATAATTATGTACTGTACATTCTATATGCTTGCATATTTTATGCTTGTAAATACTACTGTACATTGTATATGCTTGCACATTTTACGTACACATATATCCAAGTAGTTACAACTACAAATCCAAGTAGTTATAACTACGATATTTAATGAAAATCTCTTTTCCATTATAATTTGATGTATACATCTATAGGTTGTTCTAAACTCCAATCTTGGCACAATCAATAATATGCTTGTGAATGTTGTGAAGTCCACAGTTACACTTTCTAGCAATAAATCAAACAATTTTGTCCATCAAAAGTTATTTAAAATATCAAAAACCTAAAAATGAGAAATATATCGAACGGTCGTTGGCCCATTGGTGAAGTTGCTTGGCTCACAAAGAGCCCACGAGGGTTCAATTCTTGATGAGTGCAAAGGCTCGGAGCTACCGCAATAAGGGATGAGGCGGGGATCCCGCCCGTGAATTTGGCGGAATGGAAACCTCTCAGTCCTTGGCATCTAAGTCTAAAAATTCTGGGCACCTCCCACATGCAAAATAACAGG